>NW_010585308.1:123168-200271 GCF_000705375.1 Tinamus guttatus
GGAACATTAATAAAAACGAGCAAGGTTTATCTCCAGGCAGGAAAACCACAGTCCTTCCACTGTCTCCACAGGATGTCCAGGCTAATTTATGTCTCCACGAAGGTACTGAAGGCAGGCAGAGTGAAGCACGAAGTAAGTTGTGCTCCACCTTTTGATTTTTCCCCCAAATCTGGGGTCTTGTTCATCTCCTTCACTGCTAGCAGCTCTTTGTCCCTTACACTCTAGCCTGCAAAACACAACCCATCGCTTCACTACAAGAAGCCACTTCTTAAAAGCAAAGGCCAGATCCAAACAGGTCTCTGGACACCCTGAAGCCACATCCAGCTCCTCCAGGTGAGCCCACACAACCCCACACTAGCTCAGCCACCAGTTCTTCTGCCCTGGCCCCCCTTCAGTCAGCTCAGTGTTTCTCAGCAGGCTGCATGACAACAGGCCACTAAGTAGCTTGGACAAGTAAGCTACTCTTAAAACCTCTCCAGGTCAAAGATTTTAGGGTTTGAAAAAAAAAAAAAAAAAAGGTGCACTTCACAACAGTTCGCACTGGTGTTATAAGAAGCAATAAATGCTCATAAGCACTCTTAAGAGAAAAAAATATGACAATGAAAACAAGGGAAAATGCAAAAAAAGGTAAGGGTGCTGCAAGGTGCTGCTCTCACCTCCTGCCTGCTCACGGGGCACCTGCATCCCAGGTAGAGGGCAGAGCTGCCACCCTGCTAAGCTCAGCAGTTTGCAGGTCCTTGGAGGGAGCACTTATGCACAGTTAGTCCAACAAATCCAGATCCTTGCAGAGCCCAGCTTTGACTGCGGCAGAGTGCTTGGCCTTTTTGCTTTCTTGGAATTCAGGTGTGAGTGAAGGGCTGCGTGCCAGCACTGAAGTGGTGCTAGAAATGGTCTGCAGGTACGTTGTACCCTGGGAAGGCCACCAC
The DNA here is from genome assembly GCF_000705375.1 of Tinamus guttatus. The sequence goes on from NW_010585308.1 coordinate 124,095, forward strand.
ATCTACAGCAGGATATTACAAATTCCCTGTTTACTTTCACCAGCATAAAGCAGCAGTAGTTTCACACACATGCCCCTTTGAGGTCAGCGGGACCACACACATGCACTCCTGATGCAGGTCTAGCCCACTGATTCAAGACTCTGCCAAAGGAAAGCCAAGATTGTTGCTTCCAAAGTGAAATAAATAAATACAAATGTTTTGAGATGTGCCATCTTCGCTCTCTTATTGTGCTGTTCCTTCTCCTCCGGTTAATATCATTACTGCAAATTAGGGAGGTTCTCCAGCAGTTTAAAGGTGGAGTCTCAAGCACACAAAGGAAATAAACACAGTTTTTGCTTTAGATCTCAGCTGCAGTCAATTTATTCTTTGAGCCTCCTGACTTGAAAAATACCAAAACTCTGGTCTCTTTGCTTGTATCAAAGTCACTCACAAATTGAAACAGTGCCTGCTCACATCCACTTGAATTCAGTAACACCGCCGCTCTGATTTAGCAGTGACCCCCAGAATACTCTTTTATTCTCTTTCCTTCTACCTGCTTCTTTATTCCTGTTCGCCAATTAAACAACAGAAAAAATCAAAGTACCTTTTAATTGAGGGTAATCTCAAATGAAAGCTGGTTAGAAGACTGAAATCAAAGTGCTGAATTTGATATCTTTAGTCATACCAAGCCACCCTCTGATAGTACCTAGGAGCGGATGATGGTTTTCCTGCGTAAAGGCCAGGGACAGACACTCATTGCGGGAGTACAGGACCACTGAGCACATTGCCATAAATAGGTGATGTAGTCTCATCCTTGGCTATTGTAAATGAGCTTCCTACTGCTGGGAGCACAGTCCATGACAATGTTACCGCTGCTCAAAAACGTCCCTTTCTTCGAAGAATGCTTTGTGTTGAGCAAGAGCAGTGGTTGAGATGCAGATGAGAGGCAGGATTGCTTCCCTGGGCTCCTGCTGTATTCAGGGGAGGTAGATACCTCCAAAGCATGAATCTGATCACGCAGTATCTGAAAACCCCACAGGGATCTCTGTCTCCTTCCACAAACTACAGATAATGATGTTGAGGGCCAAGACCTGATATAGGTCCCAACAGCAGATATCTCAGGTTATTGGATGGATCCAAACTAGATGCCAGCAAATAGATAAATGAATAAGTCCGGGGTAACTGCACAAAGATGGTTGCACACAGGTAATAAGCATAACTATATTTGCTACGAGCACCTGACTTTGCAGGTTGGGATTAGCTAAGGGAAGCAGTCTCTCAGCAATCATGTTGCCTGGCTGTGGAATACCAAGCAAGCAATAAAAAGGGAAGGAGTTTTGCCTTTCGTGTTAGGTCTCACTTGCTATTGTGTGGAGTGCTTTGTACTACCTTACTCACAGCAAGGAAACAGATGGTCACACCAGCATCAGAAAAGCTGCAAGTGCTCTACTTATGACCAGATGAAAAAAACAGATGACCATTTCTCACATTGTAACTCTTAACTGAGGGGTAATCCCTCATTTTCACCTCCTATTTTCCTATTGTAGCTGCTGTTCGTTGCCATAATCCCTGCAAATAAGCTTGCTTTTATGACAGACTGGTTGATCCCCAGACCCAGCCCTGGGGCTCCTGAAGTATTAACACAAAGATAAGATCCCTGGCAAACCTGAATGTAGACTCACTCACCCAATAAGCAACCTTTTACCAACTAGACATAATCCCTTAAAAACCCTAGCTGAAAAAAGCCTTGCTGAAGCATTCCTCCACTAGAAGTTGGATTTCTCAGCTGCTATAAAACTGGGTTAGCTTAAGGGAGAGCATCCAAGAATGCATCCTTGTAAACTGCAATGGGCACTGCTGATTCACCCCAGAATACCTCTCTTACAGCCACAGAGGCCAAGATATGAAGAGACAAATTTGCCCCCAAACCCTGTGCCCACCCTCCCTACCTGCAAAGACAGCCATGGGGATCCTGAGGAAACCAAAATAGCTGGACTAACTCATTTAGACAAAATATTACGCCCTAAATTCCAAAAGCATGTACTGCTGAAAGAGTTTGGCCAAGCAAAGCTTTACAGTACTTTTTTTCCCCTATTTTGAACAAATTGTTTTAGTTCGATGTTAATTGGAAATAAATCCAGAATAAATGGGTGCATTTAAACCTTTGATAAGTAAAGCAGTATTTCTTAAGTAGTGGAAATGTCCCATGTTTGTATGGAAATTTTAGAGCAGAGAAAAATTTGAAATATTTTAGATTTATTGAGATATCTAATTATAATTGCATAAGTGCAAAAAAAGTATTATTCAGCTAGAAAGGTAGAAGCTGAGCTGTTCCCATAGCTCTCGTTGGGAGCAGGACAGGACTCAGGACTAAGAAAAGGGAACTTAATGCTGATACAGGTCCAGCAGGATAGGCATCTAGGTCAATGAGCTTACTAATTATTTCTACATTTGTCCTTTATCCTGCAAAACACAAGGGTCATTACACAGCCTCCACTGTTACTAACACAAATTACCACTTGGGATAAAGTTTTCCCTGATGGCGTGAGTAAGAAAAAGGAGGTAAGCTTGAAGTAGCATTTTTTTTCATGGATTCTGCCATCACAACTGCCTAAACTATAAAAACAATGAAAATTCAGGCTCTATGCCCTGAGTAAATGACTATAATTTGGATTTAAATGACATAGGAATCTAAACTTAACTCTGTTTACTGATTCTATGGCCCTGTTTCTCCTCAGTGTTTCTTCCTGAGCCTCCTACTGTTTATAAAATTGAAAAATCCAGCTGAGCTGAATATCCAATGCCTTCACTATAACTGAATCTCTCTCTGTCTGTGAGCCTGACTGACAGCATCAAAAGCAAAAGTCTTCCTAGGCTAGCCTAGGTTAGGCTTCCTAGGCTTCCTAGTACCCATTTGCTCTTAATTTCATCCATTATTGCCAAAGCTCTTACAGGCCACAAAAGCAATGCCACTGGCAATGACTGTCTTGTTGATGACATCCTAATAACTAAGACAACTATCTAAAGTAACGCATTATTAATTCTGTATGGAAACAGCTGATCAACAGATCTATTTTCTCCATGATTGCTAGTCCTGTTATGTTTCAAAAACCTCAAAACCTTAGACAACAAAGTTGGAAGAGATCTTAAGAGGGTATCTACTGAATTTGCCTGCCCACAGCAGTGTCAAGTGGACTCCAATCACACAGCATAGACACTTATCTAGACTGTTCTTAAAAAGTATTAATGTCTGTCAGTCCTGAAGACTTCCAAGCAATTTCTTCTGGTGGTTCTCAATGATACTTAACTGCCTTATTCCGTGAGCTGCATAACCTCCTTGGAAAGAAGTTCAGTTTAAAAAATTATGCTGTATATTATATGTCCTTCTCAGGCATCTCCAAATGTGTGTTAAAAAATGCCAGCTTTAGAATTTTGTGGCACTGTCTGAACAGTGTCCAATATCAGAGAACCTCATCTGAAGAATGTGTGGAACAAGATGTTCCAGGAATGGGGGTCTGCAATTAGGCTCTTCTAAACCGCCCAAATAAGGGTCTCAGAAGTGATGTACATTTCTATAAAAACTGTTAATCAGACAGTAGCTGAGGCAAAAAAATCAATCACACATACACGATCTCTCCTCTCTCTTCATCTTTTTTTACTTAAGAGATATCAATTGGTGTTATTGCTCAGCAATTCAGGAGATCTGGCTATTTAAGTCTCTCTATATGAATTGCTCCATACTAAAATATATCCTTACAAACACATTGATGGTGGGGAAAAAGGCTGATTTCCACAGAGCAGCCAGCTTTACTGTGAAAACTGTTGTTACAGCACGAGAAAGTCTGTGAGTTGAAGCCATGCCAGGCAAGAAAAGTAGAAAAAATATTAAGAAATTGTGACATGGAAAAGTATGTGAAGGTGGAGCACAGTCTTGGGAGACAGTATGCTAATGCTCAGACTACTAGGTTATTGGCTAGGTTATTTAACAGGCTATTGTGTACGTCAGCCATAAATAATACATACAAATGATGATTTGCGTTTTCAGTTGTGCCTATCCTGTTCGCAGCCTCTTTGTACACAGACAAGTTCCTCCAAAGTGACCAGAGAACGAAGCTTATACATGGATGAGAACATGACAGGTCATGTAAGAGCATCACGAGAAAGGGATAAAAATGTGCCAGACTAATACACAGCACATTGTAGCATTCTTAAGAATCATCAGGTTTAATCATGTAACAGTCAATGTGCTCCACGTTTCTCCCTGTTGATCCACGACTCTGGATCAACATTAGCAGGAGACCAGACACCTGTTCTCAAAATCTTTGAAGACTGGACCTGACACAAGATCCTTAACTGACGGCTGATGCCAACAACCATGTTCCTTGACACAGAGCCTTAATTTAATTAGATAATCCTGCATTCACCAAATCATGTTCCTAGGATTCAGTTCAGACCTACTAAAAAATCTGCAACATTTCCAGTCCTTCAGGGGTGGCCTCAATGGGAAGAGGATTCCTTACATCCCAGAAGCCATTAAACATGCAAACAACTTGGCATTGAATCACCTTTATGAGACTGTTGGAACAGTAGTTTGAATTAGGGCTGCATTTACATAAATCAGTGTGGTAATAGTGTTCTCTGCCCCCTTTTCTCTCTTTTTTTTTTTTTTGTGAAAATATAGGAGATGAAAAGAAATAGAGAGGAGTTGGAAAAAAAATGAGCTGAAGCAACACTCAAAGGAGTCATTTAGCCCTGCTACAAATCAGTGTACAACTACTAACGACAAGCCACAGATACATACAAACAGCCTTAACAAAAAAAAGCCTCATTCCATTCACAGAAAAGTGGCAAACGCCAGGTTGCAATGCTACCATTCAATCATAAAAGCTTTCGGTCTTAATTTGTAGAGTGGGACTCATCACTCGGCAGCGCTCTTCTGCTGTTGTCTCAGAATTGTGTTTCTTGGGTAGCTTTCAATTTTCCACTTTCAGCACACCACAGCCAGCTTCTCTGAAGATGTGCAAAGGTCTAATTGAGAGTGGCATTCTCCTTTCACGTATGCTAAAAAGACTTCCCAAACAGCCCTCGCTTCCTCTTGCAGATAGCCTCAGTGACCACTAGTTCCATGTGGGAACACGCAAACTCTGGCCACCTATGTCTCTGTGTTCAAGTGCCCGCACACAGACCCGCTGGACACCGGGCCAGGTTCCTGGCTGCCCCAGCACCAACCACTGGCATGTTCTTGGGAATCTGTGTCACAACAAAAAATGTTCCTTGAGTGCTACTCATTACATTACCGATGCCGGCCTACAGCTCTTCCTCAGAGGCAAGTTTTGTATGAGAATTAAAAACCTCCAGTGGCTGCGAGGCTTCCAGATGCACCTGAAGGTTTGTGTTTTGGGGAACAGGAGAACAAACATGGAGAAGGGTGCAAAATGATTTGCTGCCGTGTGTGGAAAAACAGAGGGGCAATAGCAGTTTCCAGAGGCCTGGGGGATCCATTTGTGTCTCCCCAAAAAGATGTCATCATATTTAATGATCCTGCTATGAACATAAATGCTTAAGCTCATCTTCGACACATACCGTCTTCACAGAGATATGCAATAGCATCTATAGGAAAAACACTCAATTCCTCCACTGCCAAGTGTTTTATAGACAGTCATTATAGTATTATTATCTGCTACAGATCTTGCCAGGGATATTAAAATTTGGAGTATTGCTGCCAGCCTCCTAGCCTATCACACTGGCAGTGAACCTGGTTCCCCTGCAAAAAGTCTCACTATCAAGCCCACAAGTTCAGCTGCCTACATGTTCTTTTTAATTGGATTAAAGTTAATCATAGCAGGATTAATTTACAGAGATCAAGGAAACAGAGAGATTTTTGGTGGAAAGCACATGGTTTCTTCCGGATGGACTAAAGCCCTGAGAGCAGTGTGAGGTGTTTTAACTTTCCAGGTTTACTGAGATTAAAAGCTCAGAGATTCTGCACCCTAAATACAGTATATTTAATCATATTTATACGATGCAAATGATGGCACCATTTGGAAATTATCTGTGAGGTTTTCAAACAACAATTTTCTGTGGATTCCAAATATCCTGACAGATACCGGCATCTGACTATCATCAAGCACAGCGAGGGCATGCAAGGAAATGTAAGTCCAAAGCTGTCAGAATTACTCCCAGGGAAACAAAAATAAAACACTACTGCTTTCATGAAAACCAAACACATCCTGTCTCTCCAAATGGCATTGTGTGTGTCGCTGTTGAACGTAACCATAATAAATGGAGCAGTGCTTCAGCACAGATTTGGGATTTCAGCTGTTTCCTTTTTCACTATCCCAATGAAGGTATCATAAAGGAGCCTGGTTTCAAAGTTTAAAACTACACTCACCTATATTCTCCAGCACGCTTGAAAATCCTGAATTTAGGGGTTACAGCAGACCAGAATTATTGCTTTAGTAAGTTGTTTTTTTTACGTTCCCTTACATACGCATGCAAAACACCCTACCCAAGCCTATCAGCTCAAAGGCGCTCACATGCACTCTGACTTCTTGCTGAAGCACTGTAATTTGTAGCAAGGCCTCTCGGACAAGGACACAACTCGATAAAGGTGACCCAGGATCAGCGGCAGCGGTTCCGTGGGGCAAAGTCTAGGAAAAAGTGCATGCAGGGGAGCATCACTGCTGCTGTCTCCAGCCCCACGGAAGAGAACGTTTTCCAAAATATAGTCTTCAACCACGAATAAAGGGACCTAGAGCTCACTGATGTCGCACGGTCAAATCTGACCCAGACTGTTTCTTCTGCTCTGAGTTTAGATTAAAAAACAGAAGCATACAGCTTGGAGCACAACGTTTCTACTTCATTTCTAACACAGAAAAGCAGTGATTGCTCAACTAGATCTTTGAAGAGAAAATCCTGACTGACGTCAGAAGCCTGCCCTCTTTAATTATTTCTAAGTATCTTGTGTTAGGGAATTAAATAACACACATCAGTAATGTTAGCAGTGTAAGAAAGCCATTATAAGGAAATGCATTTGCTCACTCCAAACCAGAGTTCCCCTGTGATGCAATATGCTTCCCTGTAAAGGTATCTCCTCATCTTCCCCCTATCCTACGTACCATCATTAATATCATATATAAGAACCTCACAAAAAGCCACAAGTTGACCTTTATTAAAAAAAATCAGCACAGTGTTAGCATTCCCTCTGATGAGAGGCAAGGAACTAAGGCCCAGAGAGAGGAAATGCCAGAGCTGGTACTCACCCATTTCTGTGTCTACAAAAACACAGAACATGGAAGAACAACAGACTTGGGCAAAATAAAATACTGCTTCCAGTAGGGAAGGAGGCACAGCATAATTTCTATACACCCATGGATCTTGCAGTGCACATCTCATTTATAGCTAAATACAACATGCAGAGAAGGCTATAAAATTTCTTTCAACCTGCTTTAAACAAAACATACCTATGGATTTGCTGCAATCATATCTCCTTTAAACCCTGGGGTTTAGTTCTCCTCTTGCTATATGTATTCATTTAACATTTCATAATCTGTTGGTGCTCTGAGCCAATTTCAGGCAGGACCTCATGGTTATGAGCACTTAGTGCAAAAGAGCTTATTACCTTACACCCACGCTCCAAAGCAGTCACTGGAGAGACACCCGAGTATATATTAGCTGAAGGTAATGATTAACTATGGATATTAATAGAAGCGAGATCACACTTTCCAGTAAGAATTCTGTAACTACAGACTTGTTTTATTGCAAAGTTTTGTTTTGCATCCTGTGGCAAGAAGCAATCCACAAGAAAGCGAAGGTAACCACAATGCTGGGAATACTGTCCATCCGACAAAGAAATATATTACCATTATATTTACTCTGCAATTACTATCAGCCATGTAGAGACACATCTGATTATACTATGGACAGTATAGTACAGATGCAGAAAAGTGCAATTAGGCAATTATTTTGTAATTAAAATGTAATTACATTCCATGCACAGTAGTCACATTAGTTTTATATATGAGCACAGATATATGTAATTTAATTTGCTTTGGACTCCCTTCAAACAAACCATACCTGGCATATATACAACACTGCTTGACAGAAAAACTTCCCAGCAATTCCTTGGCATTGAGAATACAGCAGCCAGTGAAAGATCAAGGTTTTCACTAGAATTGAGTAATGCTGTTAAATACTTCCTTATTGTAAATTCCTTCATTATTAAAAGAAATCAGCAATTTTTGAGTAATCTTGCCAATGCAAAGTAGGCAAGAAGTGTTAATGCCCTAGCATGGCTGCGTCCATTCTGTGCTCAGTTTCGGGCTCCTCTCTACAAGAAAGGTGCTGGACCGTGTCCAGAGAAGGGTAACGAAGCTGGTGCAGGGTCTGGAGCACAGACTTATGAGGAGCGGCTGAGGAAGCCAGGGCTGTTTAGTCTGGAGGAGGCTCTTGGATGACCTTATCGCTCTCAAGAACTACCTGAAAGGAGTGTTCTCCAGAATAACCACCCATAGGACAAGAGGAAATGGCCTCAAGCTGCACCAGGGGAGGTTCAGGTTAGGCATTACGAAGAATTCCTACACGGAAAGAGTAGTCAAGCATGGGAACAGGCTGCCCAGGGAAGTGGTGGAGTCACCATCCCTGGTAGCGTTCAAGAAACACGTAGACGAGGCACTTAGGAACATGGTTTAGCAGGCATGATCTTGAAGAGTTGGCAGTTGGGCTCAATGATCTTGAAGATCTTTTCTAACCACAATGATTCTGTGATTCCCAGGACAGAGGTTACTTTGCTTTAGGGCACTGGCACCAGCAGCTAAAAATCCTGCTTCTAGTTGGCCTCTGCATAGTTCTACTGCAGCTAAAATTACATCAGCTCCCATTCCTCTGCTCTTCTAAGCCTTCAAGCTCTCTGGGAAAAGGCATACCTTGTAATATATATAAAACTTACTTTCCATAGCTGAAAAGCTGAGGGTTGCATGAACAGTTGTAATGATAATTTCCTAGCATGGTAGTTTCCTGCATTTATGATTTATTAATTAAAAAAAAAAAAAAGTAAGAGAGAAAAGGAGGTAAAGCTTAAAAAATGTATCATTCCTTGTAAGTATTGACTGAAACAAAGGCCTCATTTTATCATATATTCATAATAGACTTCCATTTGTGAATTATTATTAATGATAAAATTAGAGAGGCCTTCTTACTAGATCTACTCTTACTCAAGCTATGAAAGCTCTCAGAAGAGGATGAAAGAGTTAATTAGAAAAGAAGGCTCAGAGCAAAAAAAAATAAGTAGAAAAGAATGACTGATTAGCAGAGAAAACGAGAGATCAATTTTTATAAAGGGAATTCTATTCAAATGCCAACTTCATCCAGCAGTCTGCATAATTCATTTAATACCTCTAGCCTATACATGTCAGTTGATAGCAGTACCTATTTGAAGACATTAATCACACACTAGAAAAGTCAGTTTTTGTGTTGAAAACAAGATTGGATAGGTAATAAAAGCAAGATGTGCCAAATAACATCAACCTTAGCTCTGATGTCAAGAAGCCTTAGATAGGGCTGGATAGAGAAACCTTACCTTTCATTCTGCAGAAGAAGAAAAAAAAAGCAAAATCGTTTTGGAGATCATTATTTTACTATGAAAAATGTAATGAGCAATATAGCCTCTGGGCAAATTTTTTGTGTAATTTCAATTTTGGAAAATAAAGGTTAAACTAATTAGAAATGAGCAACTTTTCAAAGTTGATTTTGCTGAGTAAAATTCAAAGAGCTAACAAAACTGAAGCATCCACAAAATGGGAAAATGAGTCATTAGCTGTTTTTGTAAAAAAATAAAAGTGAAAGTGTTTGGTTTGATTACCTCAAATCTGGAAACAACGGAAACAACCTTCATACTGAATGAAAAAGAAATCCCACTGAATTCCATGAGCATTACAGCAGATCTTTTAGGATGCCTGATAGATATTATAGGTATAGGTGTACATTCTCTTTCTTATCTTCTCACTTTGGGAGCATGGCCCTTAAAGCTGTCACCTATGTAAGCCAGAATGGCCAGCACTTATGGAGGGAGCCTAGTTCAACCCTACTGTCCCACGCTGGGTATGGACACGTGTCCTGAACATCCTGGGACACACCAGCTGGCACTGCTGTTTTCCAGGGTATGCATAGGTTGTTCTGCTAATGAAATTTTAAAACATAATCAAAGGAAAAAGAGGAAGCTTTGCAAATGAGCCCTCTTCTTCAGCTAGGCCTCCCACTGAACTCGAGTGCCACAAAACAGCACTTGAGTAGAGCTCAGGCTTTAGTACTGTTGATTTCTTTCTCCCCAGAATCATAAACCAACTAGAAGTGTTGTAAGAATTTGTCAAGAACAACTAAGTCAGTCTTACAACTATTACTACAGTAAAGCCATGCTTGAAAAAGGCCCAGCTGAGAACAGAGCCTGCCGTGTCACGGACCGCACGGATACACAGTACGGATCCCCACTTCCAATGCTGGCAGCCCATGCGGGCCTGGTTGTCACCTGAGTGCGCTGGCACCCGAGTCAACGGCAACAAGGACAATGCTGGGAAAGTTAAAGAAAGCAACAGGCTTTTGTGTCGTGCAGACAAGTAATCAGTGACTGGCAAGGGCAGTGGGGAAACCACTGCCTTGACAAGACCCAAGAAAATGATATTGGTTGAGCACTGTGGCTGCAAAAATCCCAGTGACTTCAGGTTTAGAATTAAAGGAGCGAAAGGAGAATAGAAAGATGTGTAATTAAGAGGCCAAGCAGCCCTAAGGAAAAGAACCAAAGTCAGCAGGAAGACTGGCAATTAACTTATGTCAAAGCGAACAACCAATGAACCCTGCTTTGCTTTGAGCCTGTTTTATTGCCTTTTGTTTGTGCTTTTTCATGTCAGAAGGTGACACCACACAGTCATGACTTTTTGCCAAATAAACCACAGAAATTCTTCTTGTGCTGCTTCTCCAACACTGGAGAGCAGTTGGGTGCTGAAAGCAAAGGCTGGCCTCCCCCCCACAAAGCAAAGCTCTCCATTTGTCAGCTCTGTTCTGATGGAACCTCTCCCCACTACGGGATTTGGACGTGGCACTCAGGCCACCTGATATTGGGCATGGTATAGCATCCTTATGGGACCAGGGGAAACCTTCCTTCCCAGTCCAGATCATACTCCTTGTGAAGTGCTTGGAAATCAAGGGACCACACGTCCTACCAAAGTCATTTGGCAAAGAAAGACAGAATTTGTACTCTGTATTATTTCAGATATGAAACTGTAAGCTGCTTTTGTGCAGTATTAAGTAAATAGTTACACACAAAGCACTTTTTAATAAAAAGAGGTAGTGAGATACTCACGGATTAGAGTTTCGTCCTTCAGCAAGCTCAAGTCTCAAAAAGCTGCCTCTAATATCTCCCAACACTCAGGTTGCGGCTTTTTCTTTCCAAGGATCCCAGCACCTCCTGTCAGCATCCCCTCTGCCTTCCTTCATCCTCTAAATTAGTCACTGCATGTTCTGCCTTTGTTCTCACTGTTCAGATTTAAGCTAGAGAAATTAAATTGGAAGAATCCTCCGGAAGGCTTTGTACCTGCTCATGGAGGTGTCATAAATAGCTTGTTAATGATTTGAAAAGGGACTAATAAGCAGCTACGGCTGGTAACCTTCCAGCATGCCAAGTAATTTGTTAAAGCTTAATCAGTTTAATGCGGACTAGTTGAGTGCTGGTATGGAAACGGGCACGTTAGAACTAATCCCGGCTCCACTGCTCCATTGGCCTCCAGTGGCCAAGGGGCTTCTCCCCAGATGCCAGTGCTGGTGGGGGTAAAGCAAAGAGTCAAGGGGGAAGTAAATGTTGAAGGTTAAGGCAGGTGTTAGGCCTAAAGCCATTAAGCTTTCTTAATAGCAAACGTCTCAGGAATTATCCCTCATCTTCAGGGCCTGCTCCCATATGAGCCCAATAAAGATTAATTCCTCAACTTTGGCCACCTCTGCCGCCACTGCGCTCTCACTGTCCCCCATGTTCTTGTGTCCCATTCAACATCAGAACAGTGCACTGGAAAGTTATTAGAAAATTTGCCGTATCCTCTCCCAGCCAAGAAACTAAACAACTCAGAAATCCAAGCCACGGCAAAAGACCTCCTGGTGTTCTTCACGCTCATGGCAACATCTCCCAGGGCTGGTTTTCAGAACTGGAGATTAAGTTTTGCGCACAAGTTGGCAGAAGCTGTCCATTCCCACATACCATAAATTCCTTGAACATCTTCATATATCTTACCTAACTAAAACAAAGGAATTGTTTTAGAATATATTTTTAGAATATATTTAGAATATATTTTTTCTGGAGTTTGCACAACAACAGGGCACTGAAAAAAAAGTGCTAATATGGTTACATACATCCCAATCCAAGATACGTATAAAGTAGCACATGATTCTAAATCTTTCCATGGCAAAATTACAAAAAGTTAGTTATTAGCTAATAATAAATTAATACTGGACTGACTTAACAATTCAGTAAGGTAGTAGGGTCCTCAAGTGACTGAATTGAAATCTGTGTACCAGTAACCAAAATCCTCTATCAAAGAGATGTCTGCTGAGCACTCTGTCATTAGCAACCACAACACCACAAAGAAAATAAAATGTTTTTATCAATAGTAACAAGGATTTGGGGTGTTTCTGCCTTCAGTCTTGCCAAGCAACACTTTTTTTTCAATCAAAATACTGCAGATTTCAAAATATCAGTAAGAATGTCACCAGATCTTGTTTTGAAGTAGAATGGTTCTGGTCCCACAGCTAACAGCATGGCAGAGTGGTTCAATGTATAATGGTTGGGGCTCCAGCCGCAAAAAAACTATTTAAAACTCTTTATTTCTAAGCCTAATACAAAAGAGATCAAGATGAAGGGAAGGGCATCTCACAGTCTTAAGTGGGCACTGGATCAGGTCCTGTCCAGGCATTAGCCCCAAGAAGAAACAAAGTGCGGAGACATAAAAGTGTGGTCTGTTTTTATGAGAAATGGGGATGTGCGAGAACGCAGATTTCAGTTTCCTGCTTCAAAGACAAAATGAAAATAAAAAACAGGGAGAAAATACTTGAGTTACGGCAGGAAAATATCATGACAGTTTCATTTTAATTTAATGCCATTCTATTAGCTTTGATTCTCATATAATGGTCCTTGAGCCTTGCTACACCAGCACTCACAAAGGTCTCTGTCAGCCTCTTCAGAAGGGTCTGATGCTGGGATTCCTCTTTTCAGCATTCACGTGCTTCCACTTAAGTTTATTTCACTAGTCTCGACTAACCCTCAACACCAACTTAAATGCACTGCATTTATGTGTGAGGGTATTGCAGAAGCCTTGAGGTGCACCTAGAAACGGGACAGGAGTCAGTTGCAGGGTCTTCCATTGGTAAAGGGATAGATGTATGGCAGCGACGCTCTCCTACAAACACAATGCTCCTTTCCAATAGAACTGTTGAAAAACCTGCATTTCTCTTTCTGAGCAAAGAAATAAGTTTAGGTCAAGAAATCCCCTTTTAGAAGCATGCAATGCAAGGACAAATCTAATGCTGGGGGTCAATCCTACTGATTTTAAGAAAACTACAGGACAGTTCGCTTTGCCTACGCTTCTCCCACTTCACTGACTCATGATACACTGCTTACTTAGGCTCTAGTAAACTAATTATTGGCTTATCTGTCTTGCAAAGGCAAGGTCCCTGAGGATTTCACTGGAAAGATGACAACTGCTTTAAAGAATGGTATTGCTCAGTGCTTTGTACTAAGGAAGTCATTAGAAGTTGCAATCTGTAATAAACACATATGGGCTGATGTTTTTCTGATAAAGGCCCATAAATAATGTAGTAGAAAAAAATGTAGATATTCTTTTTCTTCCTGTATTTTCTTACTGCATTTTTATATGTGCATTTACTAAGATCAAATGTATACTGTGCAATATCCTTTAGAAGCTTTCTATGTCCTACCATCTGTATGCCTATATTCACGTCTTGCTTTGGTGCATCAATGCTTTAACAGCATTTACTGGACACATTTCAGAGCACAAAAATCCACTATTCTACTACAAACATTTATTTTCCTTTTCTGTAAATAAGAGCAGCTTTATAGTTTCCATAACTAAATAAATTGCTGCTGAATCTCAGAAAAATTAAAGTACTAGCTCAATCTAAACATTTATTTCTTTTGAAAGAAAAGAGAAAGACTAGGGTTTTGTTGTTTTTTGTTTTGTTTTTGTTTTAGTAACAAAGCAGATAGCTTGAAAACAAATGCTTTTTAGCTGTGGAGTTTTAGAAGTTTTACTTGAAAACACAGCCCCAAAATCTTCCTGCACAAAGCAACTGGGGCTTGCTTTTCAAATACTGTCTTTGAAAGCAGCTGTCAGTAGATTCGGAGAGAGTGCACGAGTTAAAAACCTGCTGAAAACAATATTAGGAGAATAAAAGTGAATCCCTCACTCCTGCGTGCTCCTCGCTTGCCTGTATGGAGCGTGCAAGGGCACGGGCTGTCTGCGCGCTGTGATGTGCTACACGCGTCGCCGCGCTAACGAGCAGCAACGAGCAGGTCCCCACATCCCGCTGCATGTTCCTCGGCCCATCTCTTGGAGAGCATCGCTCCTCACTGCTCCGCAGCAGGGGTTTCTTCCTCTTGCAGGGGAGGATGGAGCCAGCGTGGTGGGTGTTTCCGTGTACGTGGCTGCAGAAGGATACGTTTGAAAGCTGCATGTTGCACAGAATAATACTAAGCTGCTTAACTTCTCCATGGTACAGGGATGCACGGGGAGGTGCAAGAATAACTGTATGAAAAAAATGTTAAGAACACAGGTTTTGGAGCCTGGAAAGAAAATGTATATCACAGATAAAATAATGACTCCCTGAGCACGCTGGACTTAACAAGTAGCATGTATGCCCATCAACAGGGGCAGCTCATCCTTCTTCTCCTGGGGCTGAACATTAACTGGACCCTGCTATCATCAGGAAAACAGTTTGAATCCAGTCTTCTGCTCTCATCGCTGAACTTCAACTTTCCTTTAACATCTGGTTTTAGCTGCTGACTGGGAGCGAGACAGTCTTCCAAATTTTTTTATTGAGAAAACACCCGGGGGGGCTACAGAAGGGATTCCATCTGCCCATCATAACCACTCCGAGCCTACGCTGCAGGCATGGAATGAGTTAGTTCTCCTAAATCACTTATGCAACTCAGGCTTTTTGGATGCTTGGAGAGAAGGGGAAAGTGAGGAGCAGACCGTGGCATGGGACACCTTCAGCAGCTCCTGGCCGACCCTCAGGAGCACTCCAGCTAGGACCTACCACAGCAGCAGCATTCGGTCATGAAGGACACCAGCTCTGTGGATATCTTGCGCTTCCCCCACACACCTCACAGACCTTCTAAAACTATCTGTATTTTATTTTCTGTTTAAGGTAGGAGAAGCTGAGACACTCAGGAGGAGCCGACTGTCCTCCTGGCTCTCGGCAGCAGAACCAACACATAAATCAATTCTCCCAAGTCCGAGCACAGGGTTTTCTTAATCAGACACCAAAAAACCACCAGAAAAATAACTGCATCATGCTGTGACTATGAAGTATCTGACAGAACTCTTCTGAGAGGGAAAAAAAAAAGGAAATAAAGTCATAACCCATTTGGTTCTTATGATAGCTAAACCTCTGACTTCAAACATGGGGGAAAAAGGGGCAAAAACGTACAACTCGCTTGTTCAAAAAGTTTCATAAACTCAGTGCTGAATCACGTGAGACAGAGGTGATGGGATAGCCTTGCCCTAAGAGGTGTTTGGGCCTTTGGTGCTTTATGGTCTGGCTTTCCAGGTTTTAGATCAAGCTATTCTGGCCTTGCTGGAAGACCTCTGCCATCTCCTCCTCTCAGCCCCTTCTTGAGGAATCTCTATTTCACCTTCCTGTCCCACGTTTCTGCTTCCTACTGCCTCACACGCTGAGTAAATGGTGTTTTGTTACCTCTTACATTTTTCTTCCCTTCTCTCCTTTCAAAGACCTCAGAACCATAGGAAAAAAACACTCCTTTGAAAAAGATCAACTCACACTTAAGTGGTATGTATATGGCAGCAAGAGCCTGACACAGCGAAGCTGGGGTCTGCCTGCAGGGGCAGTCACTGTCTATGGGATCGTCTTCACACAGAGATGCTCGGAGAAAAGACACCACCTTGGTGTCTCTCCACAGCACGGACAGGGAAAAAGGATTCGCTCTCTTACGGAATGGAGTAAGGATAGGGTTCCAAAGAAATTAAGGTAAAAGCTACCGAGTTTCATAAAACTCTCTCCCTGCACGAGCAGATGAAGCTCAGGAGACCTCAGATGCATGGATATTACTGTTTTAATAGTGTCTTTTCATTTCTTTCGTTTTTTCCCTTGTTTTTTAATGGCTGTGAACCAGCTATTCTGCATCAAGCCTTTCCACGCCGGAATGTACAGCACGTGAAGAACTACTTCCTGCACGTGCTGGTTTCTTTGCTGCTCCCCAGTAACTGTAGCACTGGCAGACACTGAGCAGCTGTTCTCTACCACCTTCTCCTCCTTGAGCTGCTCATTTCACAGCCCTCCAGCACCCTTTGCAGCCCTACAGCCATTGCTTTTCCAGTCTGGCAAGTCCTAATCACTCCTCAATCACTCCTTGTGCTAAATCTCTTCTGTATTTTGCTTGTCCTTGGTACCTCCTTTGGATCTTCTCCAGTTTCACAGTAATATTTTTAAAAGGTAAGGAAATACACAGGGTTCAAGATGCGGGAGTCCTGGATTTATACACTGCTATAATAATGACCTCTATCCTCTTGTCTATGCATTTGTAATCATTCCTAATATTAGACCTGCTTTTATGTCACTGAGCCAATGTTGCTGCAGAACTATGTTTTAATCCTGACATCTTCCTCTTGAAAAGGTAACGGGTAGGCTGCAACCCACTGCTGGGTGCGCAGAGTTAGGACTGCTCTTTCTCCCATGTGCACCAATTCTTCTTCCCTAGAGTGAATTTCATTTGCTAGCTTATCCTCTAGCTGCACAGAGTAGTGAAGTCAGTAGCATCCCCACTCCATTTTACAGGTGAGACACAGAGGAATGAAGACACGTCCACATTTTTCAACAGAGCAGGGAGTGGAAGATAGGTCTGTTGCATCCTCATTTTTCCCTCGTGTGAAAAAAACGTTTCTTCCAAAGCTGTTTTAATGCGTTTTTCTAAAGGTGGAGGAAGGGCAAGGAAGAAGACATCCTGTCTCCTTTTTAAGGAGGTCAGAACAGCCCAACAAAGCTTTAGACTGAGACAAACTGGCAGGGTCCTGAAGATTTAGGCTTGCTCTTTCTTCTGCCAGTATCAGGAGTGGGAGCGCATGCTGCATTGCCCTCAGAAAACAAGGACTCTGTTAGTGCAGCCTGCTACGCTATGCGTGAGATGTCGGGGGTCAAGTGCATCTGCACAGCTTTGAAAGGCCATCAGCTTTTCACAATGCAAGTAACAGAAGTGTCTGCCCAGCATCACGGCTTGCAGCTACCGCACTGCAAAAGATGTGACACTATTTGTTGGTGTAGTCAACAGCACTGCAGTGGGGACTCAAGTTTGGGAAGCATATGGGCAATATCCTGCAAATCATTTCCGTACATAGCTGCTATTTCAGAGCAGACCTTGTATATGTAACTGCAGCTTCTGTCATCTCCTTTTCTCTCCTACCTTCTCAAAACTTCCCATCTGTTTGGCTTTCAGCTGGGCATTTTACTACAACGGGCAAGCTCCTCCAACCCATTACGCTTAAGGGATTTTTAATAACTTACACTTGCTGGCCTGTTTTTAACTCTTAGTCTTCCACAGCTCATGAAAGTCCTCTACAAAACGACCCCCAATATATCACACACAGGGAATACCATGAGTTTTCAGGATGTGCATGCCTCCATCTGCCACATGCATCAAGGAACAGCACCCTATGGGGGAAGCAGTCTGGCCTGTCCTAAATGAGACTTGTTCCTGCCAGCTAGCACCACCTTGATGCATGCACAGGCCCTCTTGGCCAGTCCTGCTTGACTCAACCGAGTATTGAGCTCAGCTCTTCCCAACGGCCACCCAACCTCTCTCAGCACCACTCCATTTCCACGGGGCAGTGTTGACACCATCCTGCCAGAGCGACCCACCTCACCAAGGCACGTCAATGCCCTGTGCCCCAACAGGTCATGTTTTAGAAGAACCTTAGGCACAAAACCTAATGGTCCCCAGCAAGGGTGAGCCGCAGACTTGCTGGCAGCATGCTGTTCCTGTCCAAGGCACAGACCTCTGACAGGGTAAAGCCCGATGTCTTGCTCTATGTCAGCATATTGCACTTTTATGCCTTTCAGAAAGCCATTTCCTTAAACAACACCCACCTATGACCCAATGGGCCCTGAACTTTGGGGCAACAGTGGAGCAGTACAAAACCACAAGTGTAATAATGCTGGCTTCACAATCACAACCCATTTCCAGAGCTGGGTTGAAGGCTCTCCCCTGCAAAGAAGTTTCTTTTACTTATGCACGTTTCATGAAGTTTTGTCAAAACTATGGACTTGAATACTTTTCTGGTGAATATAAGAAAACAAAACACAAGCAATGAAAGGTCTGTATTGTCCATACTGGGAATTCATCACCAAGTGCGCAGTCCAGCCCTGCACAGACAGATTGGCAGGACGCTCTCCTGCCTGATGGCAGACGCTTCCTGCAGAGGACACCAAGGCTTGATCCAACACCACTGAAAACAATCAGAAGAGTCTCAGAAGCTTCTGTGCTCTGGGGTGATTGTAGGTACCACAGGCTGCTCTAAGACTCGCTCTTCTGGGCAAATTAAGCCTGACTTCCCTAATCAGAAGCACCTGCAAAAGCAGTTTCGTAGCTGTCCCCAGCCCATGAAGTCCAGCAGTGCCTGGACTCCCTGATTAGGGAACGTCTCTCCCTCATCTGTATGGAGTCTGACAGAGGAGGCCCTCGAGATGCCTCCAGCACGGGCACAAGCATTGCCTGGGGCCCCGAGAAAGAGCCCGAGGCAGAGCACCCTGCACATGGGCTGACCTGCTCGGGGTGCAGCACAGCCCAGAGGAGCTGCCTGCAGCCCCGGGCTCCAAACAAGGATTCACTCGTTGCTGGTTTGCCCCTGCATAGAATCATAGAATGCTTAGGGTTGGAAGGGACCTCTAGAGATCATCTAGCATCACAGTAATTGATGATTAAAGCTGGCACAGGGCACTGCTGAGGCCTGGCACACAATAAGGCTGCTCAGTCCCTCTCCTCCAAATTCCCGCCATCATGCAATTTTGTTAAACGCATCGTGTTTTGGGGAGATGCTAACTACTTTGCTGTTTCCTAATCAGCTGGGGCAACTGGCACAGTCCCTGGCTGTGCTTTATATCAAACCTCATTTGATTCGCTGCTATGCTGCCGTACTGCTAAAGACAAGCATCCTTCAAATATGCTTTCTACCCACATCATTCCCCTTCTTTACCATTTTAGATGAAAAGGGCAACACGCAGCTGTGTGTGCTAATTATGAGCATCCTTATATACTGCACTCAGAGTCACCCTCTGCTTTGTTTCCGAAACACTCCGCTCTTCTAATCCCATGGTTGATACAGTAAAAGATTGATAATGACAATGGTATAACTATGCTCAGATCTGAGTTTTAAGCAGGGACATTTTGTCTTGTCTCATGCAAACAGCACTGCACCCAGGCAGCTGTGTTGCAGGCATCTCAACGTGAATTTAACCTAGCACTAGGTTATCTCTTTACATCAGCAGGGCAGAGATAAGCAACTTGTGATTTTGCTGTGCATTGGCATATAAAGCTAATGCGGAGATCATCAGCTCAGAGTAGATCTTAGATTACAGAGGTCATAGGGGAGAGGCAGAGATCTCTTTCGGTCTGAACCACTGCCTAGCTGGAAGCCAAGTGTCTTCCTGCATGTTTCAAGCACACACGTTTGTATCATCAAACCTTATCCATAGGCAGATGGCTGGAATTGCACAGTGGGGCTCCTTCTTGCAATCTGCTGTGACAAAGAGCGCTTTGAGCCAGATCCAAAACCTCTTCAAGTCAATGGGAGTTTTTTCAATTAACTTCAGCGGAACTTGGGTAGGATCCAGAGAATTAAGTGACCCTGGAGAAGTGTTTGGGGCATCTGCTGAGACTCTCTGGAGAGATTTTCCATTTCCTTTCCGTGATTTTTTTTTCTTTCTTTTCTTTCTTTTTCTTTTTTAAAGACAGTTCTGAAACAGAAAGAATTAGTTTAAGTTTCCAGAACTTCTTAGCTTAGCACTACAGGAGAATCTGGGCTATATTGAAGTGAGAGGGAATTTTGCCATTAATGGGAATTTCATTTTATGACTGCTATTTCCGCTACCCGGGAAGTTTTGGCAAACAAAAAATGAAAATGCCAAAAACAAGCACCTAAACATTGCCCTTGAAATGTCCTCTACAACTCCACAGTACCTGGAAACTTTCCATTCTTCCATTTTTTGGGCTTACAGCAGCCCAGTCTGTACGATCTATCAACATCAGCCTTTCCAATCTTTCTACATCTAAATTGCTTTAAAATGTGCTGCGATAAAGAGGAAGCCCCAGCAATTTTGCTGGTGCACTTCTCATATGTGAAGTGTAGCTATTCCCCAAGTTTTTCCTTCTGTACTGAGCAGAAAGACACACTAAATACTGCTAAAATCCACAGCACGGCCCATTGACCATAATGCAGCTTCAACAAATTTATATGCAAGGCCATGACAAGCAGGCTTGGTGGCTTTTTAAATGAAAAAGGAAATTAAGCATTACTTCCCCTGGAAGAAATCAGTTCAGATATTCAGAGCCTGATCTGTTAAGGATGGCAAGTAATGAGGTCTACTGGGGATACAGCAAGGAAAAATTTCCTACAGTTTCCTACAATTTACTTCAGCCTGGTCAATGGGGAGCCGGAGCGAAAACGATTCCTTGAGGTTATAGCCAACCAAGACAAAACTAAATGCCATTCTCAAGCCCTCTATGCTGTCTCCCACAGAGTCCTGTCGGGTGCTATGGAAATTATATCCATGGAATAGGCTTCCTCAGGGGCTGAAGACGCTGGTTGGAGAGAGACTGCATGAGACACGTTAAGGACACGGTGGAGGCAAACAGGCTGTTTAGAGGACCTCCATCCCACCACTGCCTCACTGTCTTCCATGGCTAAGCCTCCAGAATTCCTAAGGCCAAAGAAGCACAACCAGATGAGTCCTCCAGATACAGCTAAAGAACTACACTTTTGGTATTTACAAACAGTAAATAGAGATTTGGTGTTCTCTTCATTCATCTACAATATGTAGTTTCTTCTTAATCTGAGAAATTCAAGATTGTTCATGCTGGCATTTCAAAAACCAGCTTTTGACTTCCAATTACTCCAAAATTCCTTGCATCAAAAGACTCCCTTTCCTTGTTTCCGTATTTACGGAAATACTCTGAATCAAACAAGAGATTTTGATTTTGGTAAAAATAAAACATTTCCAAATTTCTCCTTGAAAATGCAAACTTGTTTTTTACATTGAACCTGGATGGAAATACTGTTGATGAACACCTGGAAGTGCTGCTATGCCTTGGAAAGGTGGGGAAAGCAGCAGCTCCAGGGAAGCACTGATGCCCAGTGGCACAGCGGGCCACGGTCCATCGTCCTCCTGTCACCCACAGAAGGACTGAGGAACACCAGGCACCCCAGGCCTCCCGCATAGCAAATCCATGTCCATCTTCAGGCACCCTGGCACTGAAATAATGCTGATCTCAAGAAAGCAAGAGAGAAAAGCTATGATCAAAACAACTCCCTAGCTTACCATTGAGAGCATCTTCATCAAACACAGGAGCTGCCTTTTGTGACACAGTCCAAAATCACCAGCAAGAGCAATATGACAAGGTCACTGCAGGAACAAGTTACGAAAGGAGGTTATCGGTTCTTCACTCATGCAAACCCTTGAAGATATTCCAAGGTTAAATATCCTTCTAAAATATCAGCAGGACACTGAGGCAGCCAATATTCTGTTTGTTGCCACTGTCACTGTCATCACAATCCCAGCATGCAAATATCTCTGTTATTTAACAAGTTCTTCAGCAGCTACACCCTGACATTCATAGAAGGAGGAGGATAAACCTAAGGGTCTGACTTTGTAAAGAGTCAAACCACTAAAAGAAGACTTCTGGAAGGTAATTTGATCTTTCATTACCTTTCGAAATCAATCTCACCTAATCTTCCAAACTGTATCCTGAGCTATTGAATATATTTCTGTGCTGTAAACACCCAGACAAAGTCAGCGTAAAAATCTCGCCATCAGTTAACTAGCTTGAAGTCTTTCCTATATTCTGTGTTGGCTGGGATGATAAATTATTTATTTTTAGAGTACCAGATCTCAGAAATAAATTTATAAAACAAAACTACTGCAAAACACAATTATTATTTAACTCGTTTTAACAATTCAATAAACGCCGTGGAATTACTTCCGTTAGCTATTCTCCTAGCCAAGGTCTACTACATCATTAAATATTATTGAGTTGGGTCTGCCATTTTACTTGAAATTATGTGCCTGGCATTTTAGTCTGGGGCCATAAATGCTGGAAATGTCAGTTATATAAGCATCCATCTTTTTTCACTACTGTCTCCCATCAAACATTAATGGTAGGAGCGCTAATCCATTCTACACAGTCCCAGATATCTACATTTGCTAGGAATGGAACTGTAGCAGAGCACACTGACAACTCACAGTAAGTAATTACTCTTAGAAATATCTCAGTAAACTCAATTTGCTCCCATAGGTCTTTTAAATTATATCTCGTTAAAGTGCAATGCTTTTTCAAATGACAAGGTCACACAAAAAAGCAAAGCCCTATTTTATCTTTATCAGAGCCTTACTCCCCCCTCCATAAAACTGTTACAACACATAATTCCAACCAGATAGAGACGTTGTGTTTTATTGTTGGAATCCAGAAAAGCTATAAAGCAAGCAGAGTTGTTGTTTACAGTCACAATAAATTTGGAATATCATACACCATTCTAGGTGAGGCAAATGCTTATACTAATGTGAGCTGGGTGGAAAGAAGTACTTGAAAAAAGAAACCTCACAGGTAAAATAATTTTCTTCTGAATTTACACTAAAAAATAACCTCCTCTTGCATCAGAAAAGGTGAAGCTCAAACTATGCTATGATTCTGATTCTATACTTTATCTTATCACATTGCTAAACCGCTTCAGTGACTTGATACCAAGAGGTTACTGAAAAGCAATGTGGATTATGTTTGACCAACACTTCACCACTTACGGTGGTTGATATTCTTTAAAGGCAGCGAGAGCCTTTGGATTTATATACTCAGCTGCTATTTGTGAAAAATTTGGAAAGGACTCCTTAAGTTTTCACTGAGAGTACGAAAGTAATTGCCATATGGTCAAATGGGATAATGAGAGAGACACGGAATAAATAACATAATCTCATTTTGGTAGCAGCCATTTTAGGAAAAAACAAAAATCGGCACCTTGTGGGTGAGATTTGTATCAGCTGAAAAAATCTTACATTAGGAACGGGTCCTTCCCAGAGAGTTTACCTCCTCTGAGCCCCACCAATGGAAATGAGAGAGTTTCCCATTTCTCATGTCACAGCTTGACTTGCCAGCCCTCCCAATACACAGAGTAGTGCATTAGATTAGATGCCTAACAGTAAAAGTCATCCAAGAGAAAGAAATTGAACAAAATAATTAAAAAAACCTGAATTGCCTGCACAGAATATACAGATTTCTTAGAACTTCAAGCCATTTAGAGCATAATTTGCATGATGAATATTCACCCTTCCTTACTCTTTAAGCTATTCCCTGGAAAACAGCATTGCCACAGGTAACATCTCCTGCTGAAATCAACAAAAGTTGATTTGAGAAACATACGACCAAACCATCCCACTCGCACCTACTCCGCTATTAACTCTGCTGCAAGAAGTCCTCAGTGATGGCTGAGCCATTTCAATGAGAAGTCAAATAGGTCAAATCTGTCATTGATCTGCATCAGATCACTTAATAAACTGAGGTTTGTGGCACAGTAGTTTTGGTCTACCGAAAAATGGGGACCCCACTGGATCACTTGGTGAGTAACACTGTTTTCTGCCAGATGTGGATTTGCTTTACAGCAACGGAGTTTCACTCATCTGTGTGAACCCACAGCTGTGAAGAGCTGAGCTTATTTATATTGCTGGAGAAAACTGGGACAAATGACTATATTTGTAAAAGCATATTCTGGGATCCTTTTTACTTTAATATGGTATCAGAGATTTCAAAAACAATTCATGGTCTGAATTTTCTTCCCCTTTTTTTTTTTTTGTTTTTGGTCTAGTTCTTCAGTGGGTATCTACAAAACAATCATCTATTTGAAGAAAACTAGGACTGGGTCATAGAGAACTTAAATTACTTGAAATTAGATTCCTATCTTCCTGGAGAAATATGACTCGTGTTTAAATTTATTAAAATTTGTCACTGAGCTTTGACTGTTAATGCAAGGAGCTTCATTTTGTCTCCTCCCAAACCAAAGCAGAACATTTCAAGGCCCAGACAAGAACAATATGCTCATACAATACAAAGCAAATTTTGTGGAGGAAAGCAAATCCCTTGATCAAAAGCCTCATTTTTGTTAGGAAAGCATTAGAAAGGAAAATTATTACACTGCTCTACCAAACACCTGTATTCCTTCCTTCTGATATTTTTACCTTGCTGATAACACTGATAACACAGCGAGATCCATTGATTTCCCAGAGCTGACCTGTACCTCTACTTTCCAAGATGGAAGGGGAAAGGTAAGTAATTCCCCACTACCTGAATATATCCAAGCAGAAAGAACATTTCTAATGCTTCTAAAACTCTTCAGTCTTCGAGACACATAATTCCTATCTCTACAGGCTGTAAATTGAACTCACATATTGAAGAAGAAAAAAAAGGATTCCTCGATTTACTTTTTTTTTTTTTTTAAAGCTGAGTTTCTAACTGGCAAAAGACATTATCCACAGGTGTTGTCAGAATGTTCTCCATCTCTGAGAGTCTTTAAGTAAAGACCAAATACATAATTTAAAAACTTCACTTCAGCCCCGCTTTGTTGGGCTTGGGGCTGGACTCAGCGGGTAACATTAATAACCTGCAGGTCACTTCAGAGGATCACCACATCTGCCTAAAAAACATCACATCTACACAGCGAGCAACAGGCTGCAATCAGCCTTGTCTGCCCTCCTTCTTTCTCCTAGCCTTTTTTTTTTCATTTGAGTGCAAACCTACATAGAGATAGAAATTAAAAACATATCCTTGAGTCTGAATTCAAAGCAATTATTTGACTTAGGGCTAATGAAACAAAGCGAATGATTGAAGCACCTTTTTTTTTTTTCTTTTTCCCTCCTGCTTATTCACGACCCCTATTCTTTTTAATGTTCAGCTTGCAGCTTCTCAGAGCCGCCAGCAAAGTGAAGCGGGCAGTTCAACACTGCTGCGGACGGCTTGGCTCTTTTAGCAGCGTGTTTTTGTCCTCCTCTGGTCGTTCCCACCGCGGTAAAACCTGCCAAGCTTCACCAGTGTCCAGGGGGAGGAGAAGTGTTTGCGGGACACAGGCAACAGCTGAACACAGCCATCCACAGGGGCTGTGGTTCGGCATGTACCCCCACAGTGTCCCCCACAAGCCACTCGTGTGCCCCCCTTTCAGTCAAAAACGTTGATGCCTTCACGATTCATGAAGTTCACAGCAAAGCCATTAGCTCCTGGCAAGACTGAAAGCAGATTTACCACAGCACTGCAGAACCTGGATGTGAACCCGTACCGCTTGGTGGGGTTCTGGCGAGCATCTTTTCTGTAACGAAGGAGGAGCTATCATCACTTTAATGCCCAGTATCACCCACAAAAGACCATAAACCTTTAGCACGATGACAAAGCCAGGCTTCAGCCTTTTAAATAATCTGCATCTTGACTAAGTGTCCATTTGACTTTCTCCTTGCCAGTTGTACTGAGGGGCTGTAAACAAAGAGGAATGAGAAAGGCCATTAAATTAAAGTGCAGGCAACTGAAAAGGTCAAAGCTGCGTGCTTTATTATGGTCTGTCACCAAATATACGGCATGGTAAAATTCAGATATTGGTCTTTCAAGAAAACAGAAACAATCTCTAAAGTGTATGAGAAATCAATCAAGGCAGATCGACTCTACTAAAAAGCACTGGAACAGCTGCAGCAAGAAAACTGTGGCTACCAAGAAACAACATCCACACTTTCTCACTACTGCCTTGAAGTAGCAAGGATTTCCTCTCGGTCCCTTTGCCTCCAGACACAATTCCTGACACTGCGATAGAGGGAATTACAATGTTCATCCTGTGGCAACGGCAATTTTTATTTGATTTATCAGCTGGAAGGACGGTCAAGGATGAGACAAGCAATGCAGTGGTGCCCTCAACAGCAAATTGCCCCCTTCTTTCATGAGCACGCTGAGCACTGATCTCTGCAAACAATGCTGAGCCAGGCCCCCCAGTACGCTGCATGGGGCCCTTTCCCTAACTTTGTGCAAAATGCCTACTTATTTACAGCAAGCAGCCTGCCTGCTCTCCACCCCTCGGAGCACCGATGCTGAGGGATGCGGCCCTTGAGTCCCACGAGCAGATCGTGAGGAACACGGCTGGACTGACAAACCTCCTTCCAGGAGCTGGCTTGGTTCTGAGTGTGATGGTGTTGCAGATAAGTAGAGAAGAGGAACCAGAGGGAGTTGACAGTTTTGAAACATGTTATTTTCCATCAAGTCCACCAAACACTAATGAGACACGATGTCTTGCCTTCCGCACACCCTGATATATTTTCTGTCACACAATTATATGCTATTGTGGCAGAAGATATTTTCACAATGATTTCCTTTCCATCTACCTATCTATCATAGAGGGAGAGGACCAGCAATTTATAAAAAAATCTGTCTTTAAACACTGCTAAAAGATGAGCAATGTCTGTCCCTTACAACTCGACTAAATACTCAAGCTTGCTGATTCAGAATAAGTATCTTTTCTTCTCCTTTACCTTAAAGGAGGATGCAGGAGGTTTTTTCCATGGCTGCAGGATTAACCCCCACCACAATTTTCTTCTCTCACAGAGCCAAAAGCCGTTGTACAACCCCGCAGCAACCACAGTCCTGAGATCAGAAAATGGTACCTCTCCTCCAGCGGTTCAAAAGCGTGGAACAGCCGGAGAAACTGCCTGTCCCCGCTGCATCACACGGGCAGGGCTGCATCTCCCTCATCTTCCAAAGGGACGGATGGCACCTCCTCAGGTACGCGTGCTACCACTGCATCCCTCCTCCTGGAGGGAAAAGTCACAAGTGGCTCTATTTCCACTGCTAAATTTGATAAAATAAATTCGGCATGCTTTGGTCAGCTCCAAAATATAGACCCCAGAATGGTTTCTCCTCGCTGTTGTTACTGCAGGTAAGAAAATACCATTCTACAACATGGAGCTTTAGCAAAACCAAGCTTATGCTTTATCTCAAGCTAAGGGCTTTGAGGGTTCAATCTGGGAGTAAAACTGTGGGAACATGATCCTAACCTTAATGCAATGCATCAGAAAAACAGTCAAGTGCACAGAGACTTGGGATTATTTTCGTAAGTCCAACAAAATCCTTTAAGAAACCCAGCAGTGTTTCCTGTACTCCCATCTCATACAACCTGGACTACAAGCTTTTCTAACCCAGGCTATATCAGTGCCATGTTGGCCATGCTCCTACCCTCGGAAGCACCTCCAGGTGGAAAATACACCTGTGAAGTTGGAATGCATCTTCTGGAGGCTTTCATA
Source organism: Tinamus guttatus (assembly GCF_000705375.1). The sequence goes on from NW_010585308.1 coordinate 151,887, forward strand.
GGTCCCAAGGACCCCGTAACTCATGTTCCTCAGCACCTACCTTCACGTTACATTTCCAGGAAGACTCGTACTACCATTTTTGGTTAAATCTTTGGGTTTAACTAAAGATACCAAAATGTTTTTTTGGTGCTAAGCCTCTCTCCCTAGTTTGTAACAATTAGACTTTTTTATTGTTTATATAACACAGGTAACTTTGGCTGGGGTCCATGACCCTGTTCACTGAGATTACAGTGAGTAGGTGAGAGCCAATGTCTGTCATGATATGTTTTTTGTTTTTATTTTGAATTCTCCACAACAGGTAACAAGGTGATGAACACCGGTGATTAGCTTAAGTAAGTGATAAATCAACAGCTTCCACTGGGTAAACAGCAAAACAAAAGAAAAAAAGAAAGAGCTCTGCTCTTTCTCCACTTCTTTATGACCTACAAAATTGGTTGGATTTCCCCCCATTCAGAAAAAAATAAAAATAAAAAATAAAATAATCTCATGACTTCTATTCCTTTTGCTTGGGCATTGGCAGGAGATCATTGAAGGCTGCAAACCATAAGGTTACAGAAAGAGAAAATCTGATGGGTAATTGGGTAATTCTCCTAGCCTTACCTGGGTGGCACGTAGATTCAATTCTTTCCCAGCAATTAAAGATCTGAATCCACCCCTGGGAAATCCTTCAGTCTGCATTTTTCAGAGATGTGCAAAGGTCTTGCAGCACAAAGAGTTACCTTCCTCTGGCTGAGAAGATTATCACAGACCCTGCTAGAAAGGGACCCAACTTTGAGCAGCACTTCCTACAGAACTTTTCATTTGGTTCCTATGGAGCTTCTTGTCAGCCTGTGACTCATATTTATCTTCTTTCCCTGCTCATTAAAACTGCCATACTTATAACTGAAAATGCTGGGAAAGGCTTTGGTCTAATCAAAGTAAATCCCCTTTTAAACCTCCTTTGCATAGGGAGCTTTTGCAGAGAACAGAGCTAGAAGGATGTAGCCATAAAAAAAGGAGAATGTGTTTCCTGTGGCTCCCAAGAAGTTATTACATTTTTACCAATATTCCATTGCCCGTTATGCTTGAGGCAGCTTGAACACCTGGAGAAACTCTTCACCTGGAGCCTGCTGCATATGCTGAGTGTCTGCACAGTGCCAACATCACCACCATCAGGCCAGAGACAACCCGGGCAAGCCTGGGGGCTGCCTCCCTGCTGGCTGGTGTTTTCTTTCTGTGCTGGATGTGAACTAAACACGCAGGTCTCATGAAGAACAGCCCTTGTTTGCACAACCACCCTGTGTCCGCGTCTTCCCCAGGGTTCTCCGGGCACCGCTGCGTGAGCCGTGAGGGTGCTCTATCTGCTGCTGACCAGAGAGGGGCACAAACGGAGTAATGGGGATTACCAGGATGCCAAACTCTACACATTCTGCTAATACGTTGTGTAAAATGGCCAAAGTTCCTTAGAAAAACAGAAAAAAAGAGAAAATCTATGCTGAAAATCTCATTTGTGCTATCTGTAGTCACTGATGATTTGGAAGGGTGCAAAGTACTCACACTCAGCCAAGCCAAACTCTCAGATTCGAAAATAAAAGATGGATTTTAAAGCTACTTAAATCCTGCCACATGGCACGTAGATTTGAAGGTTTTCTTTAAAAAATACCTTATTTTCACTTTGGAATAATTTGAACTCCAGGCACAAATGCTGTACCAGGTAGTTTCCAGCATAAAGGAGGGGTGAGGAGGATGTTTGCAGAAGACTTCATTTCTCTGACCTTCAGAGCGTCAAATGCATGAGCTGGTGGCAGGGCAGGAGGAAAACACCTTGGTGCTTTTCAGACTCTATTTACAGTTCTGATTTTGTTTCTTCTTCTTCTTCTTCTTATTATTATTATTATTATTATTCCAGAATCAGCAATGGTTTGTAGCAAAGCTGCCATCCACTGCCCTTGCTTTTTTTTTCATGCTCCTGCTACATTAGCTTTCCCACAAAGCCCCAAAGCTGCAAAGGGAGCCCCATCCTGGTGGTCCGATCCCTGTGAGATGCCCCTCACAGCAATCACAGGCTCTTTGAGGCCAAGAAGCCCCCGTTGACAAGAGCGACTCACGATGAGGCACCTCCGCCAACACTTTCATCGGGGAGATTCTCCACCTCATGATCCATCCCAGCACTGGGACAAGGCACAAACACTTCCCTAGCCCACTGAACACAAGCTGGTCCATCAGCTGCCAACCTTGGTCAAGAGCCTCTGCCATCCCCAACAGGTGGGACTAGACTCAATGCCATTTTTTTTGCCAATTTGCTATCCAAATGGACTCTCCCATCCAACCTCCAAAAATATCTCTGCTCAGCATGTTCTCATGGTTCCTGGCTTTATACCCATCAGTTGCTAAGTTGTACTGGATATACATGCCCTGTTCTCCACTGAGAAACTCAGTCTTAACCAAAGAAAAAGAAAAAAAAGACAAGTGAAACCATCTCAGGCCTTTTCTCCCCTAGCTCCTGCAGCAGCATCAGGCCTTTCTGAGAAAGTAGCTCTCAAATATAAAGCAGGGAGCCGGAGAGGAGCACAAAATTTACCATTTACTGTCTCCCAGCTGGTTTATTGCCATTTTTTTCTAATGGCACAGAACATAACCTGCTGCATTGCCCAAGTCCCTTTAGTGCTACCAGCACATCACCAGCAGAAACCAGGCCCACACGAGAAGGTTGGTAATGATTTGTCCATGCACTCGCAGCAAGCACAGGGAAGCAAGGCCATGCAACCACAGTGCAACCCCTTGCCTCGTGGCATCCCCTTAAACCTGCCCTGTGAAACCTAAAGCGGGGATTTTGTCAGGGAAGAGATGCAGAAACCACCATGTCCTCCCTCCGCATGCCTTCCCTTGGCTGCACCAAGGACACGGGTCTCCTCCAGCCTCCATTTCCCTGAGGAAAACACAATTCATGGCAAACCGCGGGAGAACGGCTCCGAAGATTTGAAAAACCCAACTTACACTATTGAGGGTCTAGATGCCCACAATGGCAGGCACAGTCCTGGACCAGGTCCATCCTGCTACACAGGGACAGAGAGGAGCCGAAGGGCACTGGCATTTGGCAGGTTGTGGCCACCTAAGTGGGACACAGGGGTGGGAATTAAGCTGCGCCTGCTAATAGGTTCCCACTTAAGCAGGACTGAGCCGAGTCCAGCAAAATGGAGCTACATATGACTGAAGCATTTAGCCTGATAAATGTGAGTATCCGTGGTATAATAAAGGAGTAATTTGTGTGAAGGGAAATTGCATTATGCTTATTCAAAGCAAAATTTATTTCTTCCCTTTCTTATTAAAAAACTCATTTTAAAAATCCCAGCCTCAGGTCAGGGTTATACTTAGAGGGCTGATCTCACATCTGACAGTGCAGAATTCAAAATTTCTACAAAATTCCTTACTGAAGTCAGTCACCAGCATAAGCCTCCTATTTGGGCCAAGAATTTGCTATTTTTCTTTTAATTAAAAAATGGCTTGAGGGTATGCAAGGCTTAACTTACTTGCAAAGAGAAAAATGCTTCTCTAAGAAATCTATTAGGAGATATGACTTCAGAGCAACAGAAGCCTTTTGGAATAAACAGAAGTTTCATTTTTATTTTTTTAAGTAATGGAGAGGAGGGAGATAGCCTGGAGAGTTTTGTTGAGCTCATTTGGGCGGTCGCTTTCTGCCCCAAAGCTGTGTTTGAGTAAGGTCAAAAGGGTTGCTGGGATGGTGACAGGAGCTCACCCACACATGGATCTCCAGGAATGTGGGTTTATTTAAAACGGGCCAGCCTTGAATGCGAGCCCGTGGCAAGAAGTCCAACCCTGTTACAGCTACAGCAGCTTCGCTTGGACACGAGCTGGCAATTTTCATGGCAAATGTGCTGAGATGGGCTGGCCAATGCACATTCCCTTTTGGCTCGGGAAATACCTATTCCTACCTGACGAGCTGTTCATCAGCATCTTCTGGGGAAGCATTGCAAATATACCATGCTCTGCTATTTGATAACCCTGATTTTCACCTGAAATGGTGTCAACTCCTCCTGGGCCATGGCAGCACAATTCTCCGGTACCAATTTAGTGGGGGGGGGCGGGGAAAAACAAAAACAAAAACGCCCAATCAGTTTTAGAATTCCCTCTCCTTGGAAAGGCAACGAGCCCACCCTAGCATTACACTGTAATTTGTCTTAAAAACAAAGCCTTCAATGAGACATCAGACCATAATATTGCCACGACCGGACACAGGGATGCCTGGAAACTTCATGCAAAAATATGGATGGACTTAATTACTGACAAGGTGTCGTCTTGGCCTAGCTACAGCAGGACCAAAACAAAGGTACAAGCTTTCCAAGGGCTCTCCAAGCACAGCCGTGATTTTGGAGCTGTTCTTCTAAGCCTGGCTTGCCCAAAGCAAAGGAGAGGGACGGATCCGACCCCAGCAAGGTGAGAAAAGCAGTGTTTCACACAGAACAAGTCGGTTCTTCCTCACTGCCGGATCAGGGGATTGCTTCCTTCCCTTGCTGCTTTGTGAGGACTAGCTCACAGGCTAGCCTGGGCCGCAGCAGGCTGCCATTACCAGCTTTACAGACCAGGGGCTGGGAAACTGCCATGGCTCTAGCCCACAGCCAACAACTGATGGTGACACGTGGACTTCACACCGTGAGAGAGCAGCCCCATAACAAGCTCTGGTCAAAGGCAAGAAGCTCCCTGCTCTTAGCTAGCAGTTACCAGCTCCTGTCCTAACTTGGGTGGCCTTAACGTGCGCCAGCATCTCAAACACGGCAAGTGTGCTTGCTGACACGGCAAATTTGACCCCACAACTGCCAAAGTTGTTTTTCACTCCATCCTCCCGTTGCTAACAACCTCCAGGATGCTGAGGGCATTTTCAATAGTTCCAAGAAGCCTCCGCAGTTTAATATTTAAAATTATGAGACCTAGGAATCCTGATAGGTGTTGAAAATTATTTTATTCATTTTCTTTTTAATCACAGTATCCTTAGCTATCTTACAGACTCTGTGCATTGAGGGTAAGTGTTACCCCTTCCACACAGGGCATCACGCTCTCTCTGCAGCCTTAGGTATAGCTGCCAAACCTTGCCTCTTCTGCAGCCTTCAGACCCTTGTGGAGAAGAAACCAGCCCAAAGCCACCTCCGGAAGCACATTGTGGTCCCTTGTTCACAACAAAGCAAAAATCTTGCAATTAGCCACTAGTTTCTGATAGTTTAGGCAAGGTTCTCCTCCAACAGAGGCTGAAGAAAACTACCTTCTCTCGGCCTGACTAGGAGATGGAGGGAAGGCCACACTGCGCTGTGTTCCCACTTGTTTAAAAGAGCGGAGCCTGGAGAGTTTAATGCAGCGTTTCACTAGAGGAGATAAGAAGTGACAGGGACATAATAAATACAACCCCTTCTGCAACGGGGCTGCCTGGGATACGGCATCGAGGGGAGATGGGCAGAGCGGGTTAAGTACGAGCCAGTCCCAATTCTCACAGTAATCATTGCCACCAGAATGCATTCACATTGGGCCGTTTTCCATCTTGTTACAAGCTCCCCGCACAAGAACAAGGTTATTGCATGGGAGAGGTTTTTTTCCATACCGGCTTTAGCAGCGCTGCTGCCACTGCCGTGATCTTATCAATATCCCATAATTGACCCGTTTGCCATTCCAATTTCCCCTTGTTTACGGCCGCCCTAACCCGCAGCGGGCCTGGCAGCTGAAGCAGATGAAAGACCGCTGCAAATGCTCCTGTTACAGCATACTGCTTGGCCCAAGAAACGCCAAAAGAAGCCCTTTCCATACACAGGTGCAGCATCTAAGTGTCTTCTCATTAAAAATAACTAAAGAGGATCTAAATAAATTCTAAAACCCACAAATAATGACGAGGGAAACACGTAAGAATTAAGCACTATAAAACTAGTTCTTAAACCAGCTTTGCCTTGGGTGTAGGCAGGGTACAACAAAGCACAGAAATGCAAAGCAAATTGCTCAGAGTCTGTCCCAAACTTAATGGTGTCTTTACACCCATTTTGCTGGGTTTCACAGTAGCCCTTTGATCCATAATAGAACTTTGCTATTATAAAAAAGAGGAATAATATTTTCTTCATCTTATTTTCTTAAATTAGGATTTTTTAGCATAGAGATTCCAAATACTTATGATGGGCAAGCTGAATCAAAAGATAACTTGCCCCAGCAGAGCAACAACTCTTACCAGTGGCAGAAGTTGTTGAGATGGCTCAAAGAAGAGGTGAAAAACGCCTGCTGGAGCAAAAAGCATCTCCTTCTGTGTTATACAGCACTTCACACAGGGAAAACCGGGGCCGCTCATCCCAACAGGGAACTAATAACCTTTTTTGCCTGCTGAAATAAAAGCTTCTCCCTGCACGTGAACTGTGCTGCCCCTGGGCCCTCTGGCACAGCTCAGCTCCTCCAGGTCACCATTACCAGGCAGCTCACACAGCCTGCATGGAAATCTGGAACAAAACCAGCAGCCGGGGGAGGAGAAAGCCCTGCTGCCAGCGAGCTGCTGCACTCACGGCACTGCCCGCGCCAGGTACGGACGCAGCGCGGCGCAGGTCGCTCCGCAGCGTGGGGTTTGTGCTCGCAGCCCAGCGTGAGGGATCAGAAGGACTGCGCCGTGTATACGTGCACCAGCTGCCGCACAGGATAGAGAATAAACGCTCGGGAAATTACCACATCTTTGAACTCCGCAGAGCCACCTGATTGAACCACGTACATCATTTTGAGTTTACAATACACTTCTTGGCATCAAAGGAGCAAAGAAAAGACGGTGTGTTTTTTTAATCAGGCTGATTAGAGGCACTGCAGTGACATCTCTTCCATAGAATTTCAATAATTCAGTGATTTTCTTTTAAATTGCAGTATTTTGTATATTTTAATCTCATGTTTTATTTGGCTGCCTTTGAATTCGTTTCTAGGGAGCTCTTGTGTTAGAATCCTGGCATTAAATTTTTGTCAGTTTGGTATTTCAACTTTTGAATGCTCATAAGGATTCTGAACTGGGAACAATTTAGTTTTGCATTAGTAAAATAAATTGACTGAAAGTAATTCAAGAAACAACCACCTCCCAAAATCACCTTATATCCACCTCATTTACTGTGTATCTATTTTTCTTCACCGGGGGTTGATTTCAAGAGTGTTATCTCTATCCATAAGCAACTATTATCCTTTAAATAGACACATATAGTTGAGGATCTGAGGAGATTTACCAGAAAGCAAGAACGACTTCATTCTCTACATATATATTGGTATAGCGAGTGCACAGCTGCTGTTTTGGAGGCGGATGTTTAGCTCCGGTAGATGCTTCAGCTCCCTTGATATCCACCAAGTTATACTGATTTTCGTCAGTTAAGGACCAGTCCCCTAGTTTCCCTTTACATTCCTGACAATTGCAATAAAGCGCAAATTACGTTGGAATATTAAAGTAGCCCAGTTTCTTTCCTAACCTGGTGCAGCAAGCAGGGGTCACTGGATAAGCCTTCCCTTCTTTGCTCTCTGAATTTTAATTGTGGCGATTTCACAGCCTGGCTCTAATTTCCAATGAAATCTCTGCCTTTTGCTGAACTCCCAGCTTCGTGCTTCTTGCTTGCTGGGTTGCACTGGATATTGTTAAATGACTCGCTGCCGAGAAACTCCATTTAATTGCAGAAGAAAACTCAGAGTGCCCTTCCCCAAAAGTTTTTCAGGCAAAGCTAGCTGGAGTTAGGCTTCTGCCACAGCTCTCTGCGGCTCTTTGCTCTTCAACTGGCTTTCACACAGCAAATCAAGCAACCCCTCAGAACTTCAAGGGCACGGAAAACTTACTTAATCTAGGCCTTAACTATAAAATGGGAATTTGCCAAGCATGCCACCGGAACACCTGCAGTGGAACACAGCCACTAAAGCAACAGTACTAGAAGTATCATGGTCCATCCAGAAGGACCATAAGTCATTGAAGGAGCTTAACTCTCAGCCAGGCGATGTTATGAGGCACAGGGACATTTTCTAGAGACCCTCCAGCCAACAGTTCCCAGTCTTCTGGTTCACTTTGTAACTTGGAGGTTCAAGCCAAAGTCTCCAGCCCTGGTGGATGAGGATGGGGTGCAGAGGGACAGTAAGGTGAATGCCAGTTATGCAGACAGAACACTCAACAGCCTCAGTTCAATCCTTGCCAGATTGAAGAAAGGAAATCAAAGAAGTCCATATTTCAACATAAACGGGCAGGGTTTAAAGCAGAATGGGATCAACTTTTCTTGGAAAGTCAGGCTTTCCTAAAGCATTTCAAACCAGGCAGCCTGCATTATTACCTCTTTTCAAGTTTATGTCTTCAAGTCACTTATTGCTGGAATGGAAGTTACAGGAGTCTTATTCTGATCATTGTAATCAAGGGGAAATGCAGACACATAAAAAGATGCACATTGATTATTAAAATCCTCCAAACAGTACCACAGCTTCTTCCCATACTACCTTTAGATGAACCCACATGCAGTTTGTTTGCAGATACTGTCAAACACACAACCAAGAACCCTACTGCCAGCCACAGTTTCAGTGCAACAGTGCTGGTAGCTCCTGTAGAAGCCTTCACCATAGCAGCACTGAGTAGAAGTGCCAAGATTGCTAAATATTTCTGCTTCCTCTGCCACTGCTCCTGTAGTGGAGCTGTACAGAGTGGTCAAACGATGGGGCAGGGGACCTGAGATACTGCAGATAAAGTCTCTTAAGTCCAAATGTCCAGGCCACAACACCCAAGAATGGTGTGGGCAAGTTTCCTCACTCCTAGTTTCATTCATCACCAAAGCACAGGCATCTTTTATTTGCAAGGGGTCATGGGCTACAGAGAAGTAAGACGTTTCTTATGAGCAACAGCGGTGGCTTGCTTGCATGCAAAAGCTACAGTTGTTCCTGAAGATGAAATACTTTTTCAACCAACAGGTCATTTGTCCTTTCAAGGCAGACTTCATGGGGCAAGCAGGAAAAAAAGCCTATCAAATCCACTGGGTGAGCAGTGAGGAACTGGAGCACACCACGAGCACTTGTCATACCCCGCGTCCTGCTAGGGGACCTGCACCCTGCAGCTCTTGGACACCAAGGCTCTGGGCTGACGGTGCTAGTTGTGGGGCTTCCCTTAAAACATGTGGAGATGTGCACAGCAGGAACTCGACTCTTAGAAAGCAATCCAGGGTGGCGATAACCATCCCATCTGTGCCAAAAGAGGCACAGCATCAGGAGCAAGCAGGCTAATAGCGCAGGCCGTGCATGTAGCCATGCATGCCCACAAAAAATAAAAACAGCATTTTGCAGCGGCGCAGCCCTCCACGAAGCGACTTGTAGTCAAGATGTATTGATTGTATCTTCCGCTAAACAAGGAATAAGTGAAGCAAATCAAAACAGAAGCTAAACTGAGCAGAATGCTGCCAAATCCAAGCTGGATGCTCAGCTCCGTGCCCATCGCCTCGGGCGACCTGCTGCTGAAGGATAACGTGCCAGTGCTAATCAGGCAGCCTTTCCCTTCCCACCAGGCGTGCTGCTGACTCCATAGATGAGCGCTTGCTCCCCTCGCTCTCCTCCAGGTACGCCAGCCCTGCTGTCCTCTGAGCTATTCCCGGTGTTCGGAGCACGGGCCAGAGGCGCTGCATCCCCCACAGCGCTGGGCACCAACCAGCCAGCAGCATCCCCTCGCCACCCTGCCCTGCTTTGCCCCTTCTAGAGAAATTACTCCAGCCCAAAGAGCCAAAAATATCCTATTCAAAAATAGCTACAACTATTTCTTCAAGGGGCGGGCAACTGTTCCCACACGGAGAGCCAGGACAGCCTATGAACAGTGTTTGCTGTTCAAACACACACACAGGACACTTTTTTTTTTATTACCCAGCAATAATTTATGAAAACACACAACAGATTGCAGAAGAAGTGAAAATGTAGGCTGCATCAGCCCTAAGGCCATGTCTCCCAGCTTATTTTAGTCAAATATCTTACAGATTTCCTGCAAAGAAGAAAGGAGAAATGCAACTTTCGGAGACACCAAGGGACTGCAAGCTTCTGCCTGTGCTCAGACCTACCTGCGGGGCAGCAAAGTCTGCACTGGCTCTCAAGGCCTGCTCCATAGCACTTTGGACACCAGTGATTTCCAGAAAGCTTGGAATGCATCTGCAAAGCAGCTGCTCTATAAAATGATGGCCAAGTGTGAGGTACGGAGGCAAAAAAACGGATTCGTTTTGGAATGTGCTCAATCACCTGCTAACATAAATAAATAAATAAGTGCGTGTGCCTATCCTCCATGGAAGAAGATATATTCCAAAACAAGTAACGTTACTCTACTGCTGAGTCAGACATGTCACTCACCAAATCAGATCTATCACCTACAAGCTCAGATACATTGCCTGCTAAATGACACAGATTAAGTACTAAGCAAAATACATCAGCCACAAACTGGCTATTTTCCCCATCGGACAGATACGCAGTATGCATCCCATTTCCCACCTCCCAGGCTGCATAGATCATCCTGCAAACCACAAGCACACACAGTGTTTCCCAGTACATCACCAGGTAAGCTCGATATAATGTGCCTACCTAAAATCGAACCTACTGCTGCACAACAGTCATTAATGGCAAATATATCACCCCCAAAACATTGGCTTTCTAGGGCCCTACTCATCATGGGACCGGGGCAAAGTCGCTGTTGGAAAACGTTACCGTTTGCAGCACCTGGGAGTCATTTTCTAAGCTGGTTATTCCCGTGCAAACACAGGAGACGCTGGGCAAACTACGCAACAGGAACCAGGGATTTCGCATTGGTACAAAGGAAGGGCTCTTTCTAGCAAAAGACTTCCCCACTGTCTATCTTTTGCATCAACCTTCCCAGACACTGATGGAAAATTCAGCAAGCAAACAAGGAAATTCCCCCCAGGATAGGCAGAACCTGGATACCAAGCCATTGCCAATGCCCACACTACAGCATAATAGTTATCCATGTGCTTCAATATGCTGCTCTCTCAAAGCAAAACATCAGACTTCAGGTGGCACTTTACCTCTTCAGGGAACTTACCTGCTGCAGGAGATGGCCACCGACTGACCTATGGAATTAGCAAAGGGGCATTATAGGACAGTCAGCTCGTATTGGGTTTTCTGCCAATTCCTGGTGTACTTTTAAGATGTTAGCCTCCCTCCCTCTCCCACGTTACGCCCGAATATATTTGTATTCCACAAGCGCTGGCGGATGAGGAGCAGAAAAGGGGCCTGGCCCAACTCCCACAGCAGGAAGGGGCAGTGCTGGGGCTCTGAAGTCACAGCCCCTGGTACAACCAGAACATTAACTGCTCTTGCAGCATGGGGCTGAATATACCTGCTGAGCATTAGCATAACTCTGCAAACTACCAAGAGTCTCACCTGAGGTAAACACTTGCAAAAGAATTAAAAACCCAACCATTGTCAACACTCCAACGTGCATCTCACAGCAAGACTATGGTATATGCCAAAAGCTTTCTGAGACAGGAACAGGCATCCTCTTATCCAAGATTAAGACCACACAGCAAAGCTGAAGGACAGAGTTCCCTGATAACACTAGTTTCTGCAAGGCAGCTAGTCCCACCACTGCACACACAGCAGTAAAACCACTGCTGGCCACCCAAAACCATGCCAGTGTTAGGTCCCTCTGTAACAAACCAGGATAGATACCTCACCCTGGTTTGTGCACTTTGCAACTGGGCAGCAAAGTGCAAAGCCATAGGAGCAAAGCCATAGGAGCTAAGCCCTTTAGCACATCTGCTCTTTATACATTCCCTTAATAGGAGCTGAGCTCCACAGAAAATCACGTTCACGGTCTACAGTACAATTTTGTCAATTCATTTCCTTTTAGTGAGTAGCATCTCTTTTGTTATTCTAATTTAATCTTTGGGGTTTACGCTTTTACATTAATTTTAATATTCTCTCCACAGAAACAAACTGATATGTCAACTGCTAAGTGCACTGGCTCTCACTGGAGGGGCTTACAGCTTTGGTATTCCTAAGCACAGTGTCATGCATATAAGCACTTTGAAACCCACACAGGCAAAAATAAGTGGGAGAGTGAATAAGATGATGGCAGCATACTTTAGCGATGAGGCCAATCATGACTAATGCAGAAGTGCACTTTCCAAAATGCTGCACAAATGCAATCTTTTTTTTTTTTTTTCCTCCCTCTCCCTAGTAGGAGCACATTTGAAAGCACAAAAAATAACAACTTCTTGTCAGCACCTCTTTTTTTCCTGAAGTCGTGGGAAGTGCAGGACCCCTGCACACTCCCAGCACAGCCTGGCTCAGGCATGGCAGATCCTCTTCCCTGAGATGTGGCTGGATGGTGGGTTTGGAGGCAGCGAGATTGACACCTACGAACCACTTAGAGCCTGCACTTAGAAGACCATCTTAAAATTAGAGCTGCCCAAAGGGCTACTAGACCTCTCTCCTATTTCAAACCTTTATGAAATTGGTCAATAAACACAAAAGTTTATGAAGAGCTGTTGGATAGTGAAATTAAAGGGACCTGTGGAAATGATTTCATTAGCCTTACATTCTTAAAGAAAACTCTTTAAAAAGTCTCTGTTTTCTTTAACTAGCTGCAGCAATCGCATGGCGGAAGGTAGGACTTTGCCCATTGTACAGAAATGTCTTGGAGCTAGAGATGTGCTACGGGCCCATTAGGAAAATCCACCAAAATTGCAGCAAGGTGACAGTACATCAACAGCAGAAATGAGGTAGGGGAATTTAGGGATAGGGACTAAGTAAGATGTGCAGATTGGAGAAAAAAAAAAAAAGAGAGAGAGAGAGAGAAAAAAAGAGGAAAAAAAAAAAAAAAAGAAAAAAAAAAAGGGGAGAAGAAAGATCAAGACAGAGCCAGCTGGATAGGAGCCCTTGCCAACTAGAAAAGAGGGTTGCCATTTGAAGCTGAGGGCTGCCAAGTCTTTCAGCCAGCAAAGAACTGATTAAAATTTCATGCCTGGCGCTCCACTTGTTCACTCCAGCTAAGAACTTGCCCCGTGGCTTTTGTTTTAGGGCAGCACACATCCAGTATTCATGGTATGGCTTCGCTTTGTAAACCTGGTGACTATGATAGTGAAGCAGTAAGATGGTATCAAAAGCAGTGCCTGCAGACCTTGGTGAAAACTCATCCACAGGTAAAGAGCTGGCCTCTCCAGCTCAGCTCCTAGATGCAGGTCTGATATTTTATTAGAAAATAAAACCAGGCTAGCTTACACTGGAGATTTGTTGTGTCATGCAGCAAACTTGCTAGCCGTGCAGCAAACACAATGGTAGGCTGTATTTCAGACTGAAGCCTAAAGATACTTGTTTCAGAGCAGAAACTCTTCTCTTACCATAATGGCTTGCTTCTTGTTACAGTGGATTTGTAAGAGTGTCTCGCTGTGTTCAGCACAATAAACAACGCCTGTAGCTGTTCACCTGGTAATGTGGGAAGACAAATAGTCCCGATAGTCAGGATTACAAGTGGGCAGTAATAGATTTTGTGGTGAGCTGGTAATTGGAAAAAAAAAATCTTTGGGAACAACCTCTATTCAAAGTTCAGCACATAGGAACATTTTAATCAGAGCCTTCAAAACAAAACATTGCCTTTTGCTCACTTGGAGGTTTAGGAGCTCCCTTGTCCCCGCCGAAGCAATCTGGACAAAGCTGAGTTTGCAAAGCAGTTGGACTTGCAGAAACCACGTTTGCAGTCTAGGAACAGCCTGGATCAACTCATGCTGCCCATCTCAACCCGTGACGCTGTGAGCAGGCCTGGTACGGCCCCAGCCCCGCGTGGCTGCTGCAGCTCACGCAGACAGGTCCAGCTGGCATGGCAATGCTGTGGGCAGCCTGGCAGCTTGGCCAGGGCCTCATGTGCAGATGATGACTCGTTTCTGAACCTCTGTTAAAAGCTGCCTCCAAGAAACCTTTTCCCAGAACAGCTGGAGAAGGATGAAGAAATTGCAGGAAGGGAAGCCTGGGTGCCATCATCTCTTTCAGCACTACTGTTTTCTTAGTCCACTTTTGCATCTCTAGGGATGGAGGTCTCTAATCTTCCAATTGCAGAATTTGGCCACAACTGCAAACATCTCCTAGGGCAGGCAAGAGCTGTTTTGCTTCTCTTTTGGGAGGTGCAGCTGATGCTTGCAGTTCTGCATCCTCCTTGTGAATTGTTGCAAACCATGCTGCCAGCATGAGGAATCTGCTTCACCCCCACACACAAAATTGCTGCCATTCCCGCACAGCCCAAGGAGAAGTCCTCATAAAAATCTTGGTCACATTTTTTATAGCCTCATCATTTATATTGGGAATGTGCTGCCAGTCAAATATCCCAGCAATTCACCTGCTAGCTTAAAGCTCAAGTCCCTGCCTCAGGGCCTTTCACATCAACACATACTAACTACAAAGAAACGCCACCTGCACTAGTAATTACCTTTCATTACAGTGTAGAACACAGAATTTTCTCCACTCACACACCTTCGTATGAAAGGTTCTTCCTACGAGACTTGTTCTTCCACCACACAGGCTTGGATTACTATAATACTTCTGGAAGCTCAGCGCAGTGCACAGGAAGATTTTAGGAGAAGCCAATGTCCTGCACACTATCCCCACAGGCTCCAAAAACACAGACTGAGCAATGGGCTAAAGCATCCATGGAATCCCAACACCGAGGCAAGTGAGATGTTAGAATGCAGGCAATGAGAGAAGGAGAGGAGATGGCACTTCTAGATTCAGGCAAGAACAACTTTGAGAAGAAACGGAAGCAAAGAGGAAAATTCATGACATCCAGGGCGAGCCAACAAACCTGCTGGGCCAAGGTTTCCTAGCGCACATGGCTTGAGGGCTGTGTGGTGCTCAGGTCTGCCTGACCCGTGCTCCTAGCCCAGGCTTCGGCTCCTGGCTCCCCCTCGGTGGCAAACGGCAAGTCCTCCGCCTCCAGGTGCAAGTGCTGCACCATACAACTGCTCTTGAAGGAAATCAGCCCTAATCATCCCCAGAGGGAGCACTCTCTCAGGGTTCCAGCAGCAATTCAAATCTGGAGTCCTCATTCCATCAAAACTTGACTTGTCCTAAGATCTGTAGTATTCTTTAGAGAGAAAGGTTCAGGAAACACATCTCTCCCCATAAATCCAGGCTGAAAGGTCCCTGGGAGGTAATATGAATGTAGACTGCAGAAAATCATTTCTAATAATTCACGCCGAGTGTGGCATATGGTTAAAACAGCCACGGAGTTATCCCAAAAACTGTCTTCAATGCGAACTTTGTAGGCCTTTCCCTTTTTGAAAGTTTTATATTCTATGTTACGGTGGGGTTGGATTCAATGGGCTAAATAGAGCTTCCTCTGGAATGTAAAATAACACGGGGAGGATGCTCATTTCTCTTCTACACAGCAGCACAGACAAAATCCTTTCACTGAAAAAAAAAGTACTACCACATTCACACCTCCGGGTCATTCTTCCCTCTGTGAAATGGCTTGTTAAAAGTATATGTTAAAGCTCCCTGCCAATTTTTCTTCTCTTAGCCTCTTCCTTCCAGGGCGCTCATTACATTTCCCTTCTCTGTAGCTTTAAAGGGTTTCCTTGGTTTGACAATTTTGCTGAAGGCAATTATGCTACCTGCCTTCTCCTGAGCTTAACGTACAACAGCGGAAGGGGCAAACTATGTATATCGTAAGACCTATTCTAAAAACTCTTGGAGCCTGCTATCAAATCAGATGGTGTGGCTTGTGTCTTTGCATCATGCATCCTCTGGACCTAGCAGAGCCCGTGACGCCTTGAAACTCGGCTTTGGGAGTCTCCTGTCTGTAACTCGGGGATGAAGTTTTCATTATTCGACTGGAAAGATTCTTCTGCATTAAACTGGAAACAAGAAACATATATTTAGACATTATCCAGAAAAACAAGCTTTTTAGGATGACAAACAGCAGCACACCCAAATGTGCTAAATTGAGCAAGTGCTCTAGAGTCAAATCTATTCACCTTTCTGATGAAAAATGTGTCTTTTAGTTTGCTATGATCTCTAAGTTTATGTACAGCTTTGCAATGGATCTTCAGTACCTGGAAAAAGAAACTCCTGGAGATTAGGTGCACAGTTATCCTTTCACATACCATTTGTACAGAGAGAAACAAGTCTGTGCAAAACAGGACTCAACACCATGCAGCTGGCTTTGAATCAGCCACAAAAAAACATATCCAACTCTCTTTTCTTTTTTTTTTCACCTACTATTAGTGCACATTAGTGGTCACAACGAGTTTCATCTCCAGGGCACTCTGTTCACAGAAGGGCTTGACATCCACTGGTCATTTATCAGCCAGTCTGCAGTCCAGGTCCCACTGCAGGACTGATCTTCCTAAACTGAACACGAGCTATTTTATCCAATTCTCAGTTATCAAAGCCAATGTGCAAGTAATTACAGAGGCAGAAAAACTTTTGAAGTCTGGTTTCGGAGTATTTTCATTTAATATGTCTTTCACACATGGATTTTCCATTGTGCAATTACACAGTTGAAATCAACTTTCAGTCTTTCCCATCAGTGGGCCACGCTGCTTGCTTGACTATGTATTTTCAGAAAACCTGTGCAAAGCAGACTCAGCAGTCCCAAGACTCCTCTTGTTCTGTAAGATAGGGTTGGAAACAGCTAACAAGTTAAAGTATCACCAAGGTGGAAGACTAGAGAAATTGCACTAATTTGCAAAATGAAATAAATGAAAGAAAATTAAAAAAATCTCATGCAAAGAGTGGCAAGTTGGAGAAGTTGATTAACAAGACATAAAACCCTACAAACACCTCCATCGACCACAAAAAGGGCCTCAGCTCCACTGGCCACAGTGTACTTCCCCTGCTCAAGCATCAATATTGCCTCATGGCATAGGCAATGCCACGAGTTATCTAAGGAAAAGTAGGTCCTGCAGAAGCTAGTGCCTCTTTCTACTCCTCCCAACCCCATATGCAGCTATTTCCCTGGACAGGAGGATGCACCAGGGGACAGAGGAGGTGACCAAATCCTTTAGCACAAGTTATTCCAGCAACTTCCATGAGAGGAAGACTCCCTCTCCCACGTACCTGCGTAGCTTCCATGTGTGTCTCGCCACAACATCCTCACACAAGGTTCCTTGGCTCTCCACCTGTTGGCACCTTAAGGAAATTCAAGAACTATAGCCTTGTTTTGCCTAAATTCCGAGAGCTTGAAATGGTAACTTGGATGGTTTGGATTTTGCATTCAGTTCTGCTACTTTTTGAAGGCCTACTGTCTTGGCCAAGCAGACTGTCCCTACCAGGGAATGGGTGTGATGATGTGTGAGCCATACTGCTGCACAACAGACACTGTCATAGGGACACAAATGCCCACAAAGGGCATGTGGAAAGCTGAAATTGGGTGAACTTCACAAGAATAAGCCAGCTTGGGAACAGCTATTTTTAAGTATAATTGCCAATTAAGTAATATAGCAATGGCATGAGGCAGGACACATAAAATACCATCTGGAAAATTCAAATAAGCACAAAGGTGGTATGGGGACAAGTAACATCTGAATATTAGGAGAGCAAAAATTCATGTCAGGGGTGGGAATTGTGCAAGAGGAGGAAATCTGATTCTCTAGGGCTCTAGGCCTAATGTCCACCTTTCCTCCTGTCCAATTCATCCTACAGTTCTACCAGTTTCGTTTCAATTCTCTACAACATTTAGCAACTACTTAAAATCTACCTAACTTAAAATGTAGGTGTAAATGCTTTTAGACTCCTAAAATTTAAACTTTAAACTCCTACGGAAGTGCTTTAGCTCATACCTCAAACAAGTTTGCTACCGTCTGTCCTACTATGCGTTAGAAATCATACTGTATTTTCTACATCACCCTCTACAGCTGCATATACAGTGTCACATATAGTGAAAGCTGGCACGGTAACAAATGTTTTTATAATGTTAATACTGTTTAGCATCAAGAACCAAATTAGTGGATAATAAATTTGATAAATTTTGCAGAACTCAGTTTTCCATCCCAAAGCTATCAGAAGGTGGCAGTATTTCAAAACATTATTTTTCAGATCCACCAGAGGGGCATTTACTTGCTAAATGAATACTCATTAAGAATGTATTTTATTATTCCTAAAGTTTGAAGGTCAGGAATTGTAAGGAAAGAAGCTCTGTTGAGCTGGAATGGAAAAAGTAACCCACATAACACCGCAGTTTTGAAGTTAATCTGCCAAAATCATTGCTATGGGCAAACCTGGATGGTTATACCTGTTTCCCCACTATTTCTATTCATTACAAAATATTTGCCAATTTCTTTTAAAGAAGAGCCCACTTAAATAGAGAATATCCTAGGTGTCCACATATTAACTCCTGTGTCCCAACTGATCTCTAAATTCAACTGTTAGCAGAAAATATTTTGCCCACTTTATACCTTGCATCTTCTATAGACTTATATAGAGCATCTCCTTTTGCATTTCTAACCACGGTCCTTCCTTTTATCAACAGTTATACACACGGTGCACCGGTGTCCCTTGAACAGAGAGAACCTCCCACTAAAATTTTTCAGCAAGGAGAGATTGTAGAAAATACAGACCAAGACACTTGAACACCTGAGGGTTGAAGATGTGTGATTACTGCAGCTATACAGGAGAGAGACCTGTTTTGCCCCTGCTTTACTGAGCCCACTCACTCTGGCAAATCACTTGTGCCAAAATATTTTAAGAAAAGCAGCAAAGCATCTCCATATGGACCTCCCTCTTGGCATAAAGACTGCTCATGAGACCAAAAAAAAAGCACTGAAAGGAATTGAGGCAGTGAGATACCTAAAGCAAGCAGAGATAAGCACTAGGAAGACCACAACACCACACTGCAATAGGATAACACTTCCCAGCATCCATGGGATATTTATTCGGATTTACAAAAGGTGTTTAAAATAGTGGAGAATTTTCCTGTAAGTGCCTTTAAATTTGCTTGAGAAAATGCAGCAAAAATCATACACATGGTAAAACACATAAAACTACTATGCTCACTTGTTCCTTAACAAGTAGGGGTTATGTACCTAACTCTCGCTGTTTTTTAGCAGAAAAAGTCAATTCTACCTTTACAAATACCCATTCTTTGGAGCCAGGCAGCAAAACCTACTAAGAACCAAGCAAGCTTGAGTAAAATCATCCCTTCCTCAACACACACACACATTTTTCCACACCTCTATCCATTTTTCAGATGCTTTAACATGACAAGAGACTTTACAATAAACCTTGTTTCTCTCATTTAGATTTTGATCAGTTGGAGGAACAGGACACAAAATTTCATGTATTATTAAGCACAACATATGCACTGGCTGCAAGGTACCTTCGCTTTTTAAGGAGAGTAAACTGGCAGAAAAGCAAGCTTATAGCACGGATGCAGAGGTGGCATGATGTACAGTCAGGAAAGCTCGTTTAAATCCTCTAGACTTAGGCTTACACAACTAAGAGGCTTTTCGGTCCTTGGTAAAAGACAATTTGTTAGGGTACTCCGCTTCCCAGAGTATGGTCTTAAGCCTTCAAGCATCAGGATGAGAATAGTGTCTCCACAGCAATTGGCAGATGCTGTAAATCTGCATCTCAGTAACATCCCACATGAGG
Source organism: Tinamus guttatus (assembly GCF_000705375.1). Next base: position 171,462 of record NW_010585308.1, read on the forward strand.
AGTCATCCAGGAAAGAGTACAATAAAACTACAAACATGTGTGTGTGTGTGTGTGTGTGACATCTCCGACCTGTGACATTTCTGTGCAGGGAATCACAGCACAACTGCAGATGCCAAGTGGAGAGGAAGGAATGGCTTAGAGAACTGTAATTCATTTAATTCATGACTTCTTTAACAACATAACGGAGTCCATCTTTACCTACTGCTGAGATCTTCTCAAAATTGCACTTGTATCTCTAGCCAGAAAAAAAAAAAAAAGAAAGAAAAAAACCCCTGCATATAAAGGTAAACAGCAGGTGAAATTCCTATGAATATGGATTCTCTGCTTCCCTCGAGTAAGCACTGATCGAACTGACTACTCAATATTCTGTGCTTACCTGAGAAAATGGTTTAAGGTACTGGATGCTGATTATAGGTTAAATCCTGTTCATATCACATCAGTGCAAAACAGGAACATTTGCTGGATCTATCCAGGGTCTAAAGCAAGGCAACTAGGAGGAAGCTTCATCCACCATCACTCTGATCAGAAAAGGTTGAAGGGTGGAAGCACAGAGCTACAAACACCATACAATATATATCCCCAAGTAGCAACAGAAGAGCAGATATCTTTGCTTTTTACCTCAGAACAATGAGGATTGCCTATGCAAGGAAATGCCTGCAAAACATTTGGACATAGTCACCTCTTAACAATCCCGTTTTGCTGGAAAACCCTGTCCTGTAACCCCCTGACAACATCCTGCACTGCCTTGCCTGGTTCCTGCAGGGAAGCATGGAGTTGAACAGGGATGTGACAGCACTACCACAGCCACTCTCCCTCTTCTTACAGCAGCAAGGCATCTCCATGTGGAATTCCCTGTCGGCAAGCTTTTCATCACAGGAGTGAGGTCCATTTAGGCAATTAATTGCAGCTGTAAAATTGCTGGTCATCTGCCCTTATTTGCAGCAGAAGCTCAGTGGTCTTTGCTGTGCAGAAGGCAAGCTTGTATTTAAACAAGAAGGTCTTTTCTGTTTAGTTGTGGATAGAAAGTGAGGGCTTGGTCCCTCACGTACTGAACCTTTATTCTGTTACCACCTTACAAAATAGAGATGACTAAATCTCATTCATGCTCCTGAGGTGAGAATTACCCCCATGCCCAGTTATACAGCTGAGCTGGCTGAGACAAGAGCAATGCTTGTTTAAAGCCCAGGCTCTTCCTGTAATGACAGCTGTTTGGGAGGCATGCATGTTACATGTATTTGAACACTGCTTTGCTTAGTACTGCAGTGTTTACCTGATTTAGGAGTCCAACCAACTTTTATAAGGAAGTTAGGCACACAGAAGTGTAAATCCTCTTTGTTTCTGGCGTCACTTAGGGGTCTTCCACATGATCAAGGGCCAATAACTGCTCATCACCTCTCTCCATGTGCAAAGTCAACCCGATCTGCACCAAAAGGAATCCCCCAGGCTGTACAGCAGCAGATTCGGGCACCCAAATTCTGCAAAAGCTATCTGTGACTGACTTAGGTAAACTAACCACTTCAGAGGACTAAAAGTCACTTCTATTGTTCTGAAAATTCCATATGACTTCCAGCTTCACAGTCTACCTCAACCTAGGAAGGAGTTAAAAGTCTTCCCTGTACGGTAGCTAATGTTAGGGTAATTTTTCCTCACATTGGCTTCCAATACACTTAGTTCCCAGAGAGGTATAGTTTTGCACCGGCATGAAGCAGCTTGGAAGAAAACAGCTTTCCCAGGGCTTTGCCAGGGAGGCGCTCAGGCACACAGCTTGACTATGCTGATACTAAATGCTTTGATTTTCCCTGTAAATAACAGTACTTGAGAAAACAGCTAGGTGAAGACTCTCATTATTCAGAAAAAAAAAAGGAGGCAGAGATCATGGGGCACCTTACTGGGTGCCTCTCTTTCTTCCCCATCCCTTTCTGTTTTCCTGGATTTCAGCTTCAAAAAAAAAAAAAAAAAAGGTTGTATTTTGTTTTGCCTGCAGCTACTTCTTTCAATAACTGCAATTATTCTCTCCCATTGTTCTCACTCTACAAGCAAATGAGGGGAAATCAAAGGCAATTTTCATGATTGTTTGTTGTCAGGGGCTTATGAATGGCTCCTTTATCTTACTGGGACTTCTCATTAAATGAGTAACAAGTAGGACACAAGGGCCCTAACAGACAGATAAAGATCTGTCCACTCAGGGACAGATCCCTGGCGCTTTGGTGAGGATGAAGGAGCAGGCCCAGGGGGACTCCCTCCTGCCGGGCATTTAAGAAGGGGCAGGATTGTCCTCTCCAGTTCTCTTCAGAGACCCCTGAACAGGCTGGGGGCGAGTCATGCCCCTGACCCTTCCGCAGAGCAGGTCTGGAGAGCCCAAGGCCTGCCTGAAGTAAAGGGCTTCCAAGAAGAACTATCTGTTTCACAAAACATGTGGCACACGTCTCTACTCACGGTGCTCAGGGTGTTGTTACGGCTGTCTGAATGACTGGAGCAAACCCAGAGAGACCTCTTTGCACTCAGCTTGGTGTGAGTGACTCGGCCTCCCACTAGGTCCCGTGCAGCTCTAGCTGCAGTTTGGAATTGCTTGCCTGTGGATGCAGGCAGTGCAGCCTGCTCTCTACCAAAAGGCATTCTCCCTTCAACAGCAGGAACCCTGGATGGGAGTACTTACATTTACAGCTTGCGCTTAGTACACGTTTCAGAGCCTCCTTGGAGGTCTGTGCAAACAGGGGAGAGCCCTGGGAGGCCCTTCCCACCGCTCGCTCTGCCAGCGCTTGCACAGACAACAGAGAAGTTGCAGCCCAAAGGGCACTGAACCGCCTCATCCTCGTGACATTCCGCATGGGAAGCAACACTCGCAAAGTGAGCTAAAAACAACAGCGAGGTGACATTTCCGGGAAAAAAAATCCAAAGCGGAAGCCTCAAAAAAAATCTACACTCACATCTCCATTTTTTCTCCTCAAAGTACCATGCAAATGGGGAAGAAAAAATGGCATCCGTCAACAGCAGGGCACTGGGAACACGTGCCAAATTGTTTCATGTTCAATATGTGTGGAGCAAAGTGAATGTGTGAGGCAAACCTAAGCTAAGAATTTACAAATACTCCCATACGGCTGACGTTTTAAACATGTAATATGACTGATTCCCACTTCCATCAGTATGGACATACTCCTCCATCAGGCCACTGGAAAGAAAAGTTAGATATGAAAGATGACTAGCCTAATATTCTTACCCAGCCTCTTTTCTGAAGGAAGTGACACTTGGATAAACAGAGGTTTTATGTATGTCCACTGCGACTCCTCCCCTCAGATCTTCAATCCTCAATCACAATCAAATCCAATGGAGTGGGTGATGTCTCGAGGACAATCAAGCGACACGAGACTCAATACAAGGCAGCACTGTGCAGGTATTTGGCTGGAAAACCTGGTACATGCAGAGCTGCAAACCACATACTTATTTAATGGTCATGAGCAAGGACAGAGAAAGGGGAATCTTGAATAACATCCTCGTAACCTGAACCACAAATCCAAATTTGGAACCTTACCTGTTCTCCTAATGTCATTTGTGCATCATAGGTTTTGTACTCTCCCTCTCCAGTCATGAGAGAAATCAAATCTTTCTCCTTCCTGTGAATGACTCAATGGGGAGAAGACCAGAGGCACTGACAAAACACCTTTGACCCCCCAAGGTACCCTGAAGAGGACCTACACCATAGCTGCAGCTGGGAAGCCCTGTCTCCTCTAGAGCTTGAACATCCCCAAGCACCACATTCTGCAGAAACCAGTCTCCAACTTAAAAGGTCATAACTGTCCTTCCCATTCAAGTGCATCTGAGGTGTGGGGGCAGATGAGATGACGAGAGACAAGGCCTTAGAAAATCAGAGAATCGCAGAGTCTTTCAGGATGGAAGAGACCCCAAGGGGGGTCTCCTGCTGCTGCCGTGTTAAAGCTTAACCCAACGTAATGAGCCATTTTTATAACATTCACTCTTAGTTTTCAATATCCTCTTTCAGCGCTGTCTCTACAAAAGCCAAGCACAAACAGACTACTTGGATAAAGCTGCTCTGTGCCACGTTCCTCCAAGCTTCCCAGGTCTAAGGACAACTGGTGCCTTATTCATGGACTTTCGGCTAGCCAAGGGCGTTTTTTTCACCCTTTGAGAATAACTGAGAATAATAAATGAGAAAGGAAGGCAGAGCTATCTCCTAAGTGCTACATCCCCTTGTTCGAGGACCTCTCTCATGGCAAGGTTATTTGACCTGTGAAGCTAAGTACCAGTAATGCAAATCCCTCCACTGCTAAGAGACATATACAAAAGCCTCTGATAGAGACTTCTGTTGTCCATCTTCCCTTTACCACGATATTGAAGCATAGAGATTTCTTCTGCTCCTGCTGCTTTCTAGATCAGCAGTTCCCGGGCATGCAGAAACACCTAAAACTACTTTTTTTTTTCCTTCCCCCCCATCCTCCCCAGCAAGGTCTCTCTCTCTCCGATCCCAATGGACTCACTTGAGCAGCAGTTGTGACAGGGCAGACAGGTTACGTCCCGAGAGACTGCAGAGCCTGAGTAACACAGCAGCAGCCACTCAGATTTTATCCAGTAAATGCCTCCTCCGTCCGCCCTGTGCAGCTGGCCCTGGACTCCACAGTCCCATCTCTATATTCCGAGCTCCATCACCAGGCACCAAAGGAAACGGGTGAACCCTGGCATAGCTTCCCCCAGCATCTTCCACACTCACTCAGAGACCAAGACCAGGCCCTAAATATCGTGGGGTCTCTTCCCACCTCCTCATCCCTCTTTACATCCTTGCTCTTCTCTGTGGTCCTGCCAAGGGAGCATGCACTGAGCCACAGAGAGCCTTGCAGCTCCTGGCTACCAGGGACAGAGCTCAGCCACCTGCCAAGAGCCCGAATTCCTGTCCCATTTCTCTATGTTATAAAGAAATTAACAAAGGAAATGAGGAATCTGGTTTGGTTTTCATTTATTCCTTTTTTTTTTTCAAATCAAAGCCTACATGAAGTGTGAGAGAGAACCCAAGTCAAAACAAATCAGCAACTACCCAGTCATTTAGCCCCCTCGGTTCCCCCAACTTTCTTTTTCCTGCATAAACTAAATTTATAAACTTAAATGAGGGCAGAAAAATAATCAGTGCTTTCTAGAGTCATTATTGGAAACATCTGATATTAAACAACACTGCTAGGAAAAAAAAAATCCCCAAATCTTAACACTGTAGTGTACTCTATTGGCAGTCTTGGGCTGATTTTGTTATCGACGGTCAACAGAAGGTTACTTTAAGATAATTTAAGGAAGATTATCCTGTTGGTTGCTGAAGAACCATAAATAGCAGTACCCTGATGGATAAAATAAGGCTGGGGAGCTAAAGTGAGTCCAAGCAGTCTGAATCTCACCCTCTTTATTCCAAATGACAGTTTTGCCCCTTAAGCACGTTTTTAAATAACACACGCTTGCCAATGTACTACAACACCCAAACTACCAACAGGATATTTTTAATTCAGACTAACACCTAGCTTCTGCTCTACCCTGCCAATGGCCAGTAGCCCAAAACTTTAGATATGGCATAAGACTGGGCACAGGGGGAAGGAGTGGAATGCAGCATAACTCCTCTTTTCCATCAGTTTACCCTAAATTGCTGCAGTGCTTTCAGAAACCGCAGCCACACTGCAACATTTGTGATGGGTTTAGGAGTTGAGTAGAGACCAGGGAGGAGCTGCCCTACCTTTTCTGGAAAGCATGGGCACCAAAAGACTCCAACAATTTCTAGGCTTTTGAACTACCTTGCACCAGACCAGAAAAAGGTACCTGCAAAAGGACAACTCAGATCCTTCTGGATGAGGCAAATCAATCAAGAGATATGAGAATCAAGTTCCCCAGGCCTCCAGTGCATTTGCAAAATCACAGGGATCCCAGGTTTTCAACAATACCCTGCATGCCCATTGTGGAGCTTCAGGGAATCGCCATCCACTCAAGCCTTCACTTCCATGGAGCAGTCACGGGTCTCCTCCAAGAGGTGCCACACCACTCCTGGGCAGCAGCTGGGACAAGGCTCCCAGATACCTTCCTCCCTGACTCACAAAACACATAATTTAGAGGAATTTATATTCCTCTACACTGTTGCTGCAAGAAACAACCCTTTCCCTATGCTTTGCCCAGTCCCATTTCAGAACGAACCCACTTACACTGTTGGTGTCCATAAGCTGAAGAGTCCCACTTAGCTCTCCTGCAAGGCCAGGTCAGTGATCATTCTTCTTAAAATATCGTGGTATAGGCACCAGGTGAAAACAGAGGGTTCCATTCCAGCCAGATCCTGATCTTAGTACCAGCGTTAATGGCAAAACTAAGAATAGAAAACACCATCCTAGGAAGAGACGGAGTCTCAACACGCAACCTAATGATACGAGAACAAGTTACAGCAACATACTCAGGATTGCCCAAGAATTTTTTAGGGCTAATCCCAACTGGAATGAGATGAGCACCGCACAATGCTGCTTCTGAAAACACGACTTAAACCTCAGGTGACACGGGCACCCATGCAAGTCACACTGTGCATTTCTACTGAAATGGGAACCAACATGCAGCCATCACAAGGAAACTGCATTTCTTCTTTCATGGCCATGCTTTCTATTCATATATATTTCAAAAAGAGTAGATAAAGAGTTAATCTGTATGTTAATACATGTTAAATAACTACTGTGGAGTCTCTCTGTAGTACACAGGTCTCTCCTAAGTTTGGCTTGCAGCCATCTACAATACCTTCAGCTGATGAGCTAATAACTTCAGTAATACACCCTGGTTACTACTGCAGCCATCTAAGCCATCAATCTGCCATTTATTACCTTTTCTAAAATACAGTTGGACCCTTAATACAAAGAATGACCATTTTATGTTTGCTTGTCTGAATATATATGAGCACTGAGCCACATCATTAAAATAATCTCACTGCAAAGCTAAAACTTATACTCCAAACAGATAGAGTGGAATTTAAATTAGGGGGAAAAGAGATGGCAATTCCTTATAAAAAGGTCTTGAGATGTGACAGGAAAGAAGAAAACGGGTTTGTGTAAAGTAACAAGCCCATAAAAATGTGAACTTTACTGGAAAGTTTTCTTGGCTTTGAAAACTTCCAGTTCATTTTTAGTTTTAATTATGATTTTGCAAATTCCTACAATTTTTTATTTTACTGGCAACAGAAGCAAAAATATTTAACTATTACCAGTGAAATACAGGACACTTTGAAGCCCATGCCAAAGTTCAGGCTCCTGCTCCACAAGAAACGACATGCTTGCCACAATCCCAAATTGGTCCAAGTCAAAGAAAAGAAGAAATCACAGCAACTGACAGCAAAAAGATATTAACAACCCTAAGCAATTTACTGCATTCACCTGTTATTTTTATAAAGCCTGTAGGGTCTGGAGTCATGGGATGGGACAAAGAAAAAAGCCTTTGTTGTCTAGAAATATATTACTCATTTTGTGGCTGTATGAGAGGCCACAATCTATGATTTATGGCGGACATAACAAGAGCATTACAGATCCTTGTGCTCTAAAAGTTAACTTAAAAAAACACAAAAACAAAAAACAAAGAAGCTGCATGACTATTAGGATGAAAAAGCTTAGGAAAGGCAAAGAGACAGGAGAACAAGGATAGGTACTGCTCAGAGAAGCAAAGGACTCTTCCCAATTTACATCTTCCTACCTCAACATAAGTTGTTCTTCACTGGCCCCAAGATCATGTTCCTTGTCTGGGAGACCCCAACTCTGACTTTTGAACTGAAATTTAGCTTTATGCACAGCAACATTCCCAACGGTAGCAAAACTGTACATTTGCTTACATGTCTTCAGGACTAAATTTCTCCCCGCTGTCCATTCCCAGCCCCACAGTCAAACCCTTGCTACTCATCACAAGGAATTGATTTCCTCTCTGACAGGCCCTCTGCATTGATGGCCACACTTTCAGCCTACCTGAAGGCAGGACCATGGAACTCCACAGCTCAGGTGATACGAGGATGGTGGCCATCCTGCTGTCCACCGGTGGGGAAAGCGCTGTTGTTGCCATTAAGCTCAAGGCCATGGTGGGAGGCCCTTCGAGGGCTCTCCAGTTGCTCCTCTTCTGTCACCCCCTGAACCAGGAGAAGTGCCAAACCTGAAAAAAGACAAGAGGGACTATTCTGAGAAGGTGTGAGACACAAATGTTCTGGCTGGGGAGGCCTTGGTGGGGGCCCACATTCCAAGTATGGGATTTGACAAGTCTTTATATAGCAGCTCCGCTTTGCCCCTTGGTTTGCCACCTGCTCTGCTCTGATGGCTGCATTTGATTCTTTTGCAAAACATAGAGCTGTAAAGCTGCAGAAATTAAATCTGTGCAATGCAATCCTCTTGCCTCCTTTTCCACAAAGCTGTCAAAATAATGATGTATTCATGGCATCTTACTCAACGTGCGAAATTTCCAGCATGCAGACATGAATCAAAGCATTCTGTTCTGTTTATCCTTTCAAAACAATTTTGAGCCTATTTCTTTTAATAGATGGAAACAATAATTTAGGGAGGTGCATAGTGAAACTCTTTACACTCCAGCGGACAGCTCAAGGTGATATGCGAAGTACCCAGAAAGCAAATGCAAAAGCATTGCAAAAATATTTTATGTCCAGGTACAGCATGGCCATTACGTGTCTTGGCTGATTTAAGGGAGACGAATCTAAAGCACAAGAATGTGTGAGGCTACGTGTGTATAACCATGGATATTCAGCAACGTTCTCTTCCAGCGCCAGCAAACGCAACTGCCATTTCACAAGTCTGCAGCGCTGAAGGGGCAAGAACTGATGCATTATTATATAGCCAGGTCTTAGCTGAGGTGATGCCACAAGCTCATCTGTGCTACTTAGTTTTACTGCAGTGTGGTGGCCAGCTTGGCCATGCAGGTGGCTTTGAGTTCATTTCAATTCACCAGCAGACATTATACAAAAAAAGCTTTAGAGGAACTGGTTCAGATTGGCCTGTTTACATTTTTGAGAAATACTCTTATTTCTATGTGCGACACATCTATGCAGCCCATCTAAGTCCAGCAAGATCTACACTGACTTTACATGGGATTTACTCATTTATTTATTGAGCATAATCAGAGTTAGAAAGGGAAAATATCGGATCATGCTTTCAAAATACATGATGCATTACAAGGTGGAGTCAAAGCTCCCTGGTAGGTACACTGGCACACTTTGTCATCATAGTCTTGCATGGCTTTAGAACCATGGAGACCAGAGAGTACCACCAGAACTACCTCCTGCAGCATGGTCTGGTGCCTCCATTCACATGTCCTCTGCTCTTAGCACATCGCCGTTGTCAACCGTCAGTGGGACTCCTTGATACTGTTCTAATGTAAATTTTATGCCCTAACAGTAAGAGGAAGATAGGGTGAACCAAGTTCCAGGAGCTATTCCAACTATGGATTAAAATAATGATAAAATGTACTTAAAACCTACAAAAGTCAATAAGGAAGCTTATTCGTTGGTGCGTTTGGCACTTTCTGATTCTTAAAACATACATCTTTTATAGAATTTGGACTTACTAATATTTATTAATGATCCAAAAGACTAGAGCATTGATGATTTTTAAACTGTCATGCGACATTTCTACGATTGCTCGTAAAGGTAATTCTTTTTGGAAAAGCAAAATGTAATTCTCACTATAAATTGCTTTTGCTACTCTAGAAAAATCTTTTAACACGGCTGCAGAAGATGTAATGCCATTTCTCTAGATTTCAAACCTCCCAAGCAATCAATTATGTTGATCGAAAATTGGTTATTTCCTTCACCAATTTCCCGACAGTCAGTATAACATCATTCATTGCACAAGTTTCTAGTTAAGATTCATTCAAAGCGGATGCAGAAAGTGTTATAAAGTCTTCTTTTGGACTGTTCTGCAGGCTAGGAGACTTGGCTTTGCTTTAACAAATCAGTAGAAACGTATATAAAAATAAGCAATATATTAGAAAAAAATAAAAAAGCACTTATGGGAACAGTTACCTGAAGAGAGAATCTTCTCCAAAGATTCCACCTTTTAAATGCAAACCTTTACAGAACAGCCCTGTAAAACTGAAAACAAAACGACTTTATAGACCTTCTGAGTCACATCATAGAGTTTAGGAGTACTAAATCCCACCCATGGAATTGAAAAGACAGAAGAAACCTCACCCCACAAAAACATGTGGGACTGTATTCACTAATTAACTCTATTGTTCTTGTGTTAATTTAAACACAGTTTGAAGCAGGGTCGATAAAACCTTATACATTTCCTCCCTGTCTTCAGGGACTTGACACAAGAATTCAAGTAACATTTCTATACAAGGGAAAGTAGGGAAATGTTTTTTTCAGTTTCTATCCAAATTTACTGATGCTCTTTCAAATGCCAGTGCTGATGGCTATTATTTTTTTACAACAATAGGGCAACTTTCCTGACATTTCCAGACTAACTTTACTTCCATGCATGCCTACAGCAGCAGCACTAGGTAACTCAAGGTCTATCAGGAGACCTTGCAAAATGACTGTAGGCCATTTTATTACTTGAGATCTCATTTTGCAGCAATGTGGCACAAGACACCCCAGGGGCACCCCCAGAGCCCTCCTGAGTGCTCTCTGCTGTTGTTTTTATGGCTCCTGATGTAGACATTGGGTACAGAAGTCACCTACGCAGCCTTTGCAGGTTCAGTTCGGTATTGCCTCTCTCCAGGACCAAGGCCCAGGCATAGAGCTTTGGACCTCCCATTTGGTGGCACTTTTAAAAAAGGCTACTTTGTTTTTTCTTTTCTCAGCCCTCTCCAAGACTACCTAAAATTCCTGCCCTGTGCTGGCTCCTCCTGGAAAGGCACTGTACATAAAGACATATACACAAGATTCCTTATAACCAGAATTTCCCCAGTTTTTTTTTTAAGTGCACTTTCTATCTAAAAAGTATCCACAGACATGCTTTAATGCTGAATCACTTTGAGGAGCTTATTAACAGAATACAACTTCTGACGTCAGACATAATCTAAGTAGTAGATGATAGGTATGAAAAGTATCCAGGCAAGTACACACGCTGAGAGCAAATTAGAAGAAAAAAAAATAAAGGAAGTAGAAGCAGAAAGTACTGAGAGAAATATTGCCCTCCCGTTACTTGTCAGAAGGTGACTCATTCTGCTTATTGTATGTTTCTTTATTATCAGTGTGTTATCAATATTGGAAGTTTAACTGCTAATTTTCAGCTGTTCAGAGTCTTAGGCTTAAATGGTGGCTCGTACTCTACCAACATGACCGTATGGATGTGCTGATACACCAGCTGTAAATCATTTTTCTCATGATATCAAAGTATCCCCGCAGAACCGCATTTCCCCCCAGCCCCAACACACTCATCCTTGGTTCGCATGGAAAATTCAGGCTGAATCTAAGGACTTAGAAATAACAGAGACATGACCCTGTGAGGTAGCACGGAACGAAAAGGCAAAACAAGAGCACGTTTTTCCCTCCATGCAGAAGGAGTAACACAGTCGAGCAGTGCCCAACTCCGTGAGCAGCTCCCCTGGAGCAGAGCGCGCTCTTCTCCTTAGTGCATGTGTTTGCCTTTCCTTATTCAGCTGGAACAGCTTGAGGCTCACATGGAGTACATGACCCTCAGGCTCCTTCCTCCCAACACAGTCCCAAAGCCCTGCGGAATCGTGAAGGCTCTTATTGCAAGATCATGCTGTTGATTAAAGGCACAATTGGGGCTGATGATCTTGTTTCATCGCCTCCGTGAGAACGGAGTCGCGGGTGTCCCTCGATGTGCTTTTCATCTCTAAGAACCTGGCAAATCTCACCACCTTCAGCAGCTTAATGGATGATTTGGATTATAACTATATTCCGCAACAGCAGAGCACCCTGGAGATGCACTTGCTTGTCATAATATATAAAGCTTCTTCCAAATCCATTGTGCGTGGCTTTACGCTGCTCACTGCAGACCTTGAAAGAAGAAAAGATTCTTTTCTTGTCTCATTGCTCCCAGGATGATGCTTGCAAAATGGCAAATGAAATACTGAAAAGATTTTTTCGGAGTTCTATTATATATTTGTTTCTTCTCTAAGAAACAGAGTGGAAAACGACTTCATAGAAAGTTCTTTTGGAGTAAGATCTTGGATTCTATTTACATAATACCGTAGTCATTAATATTTGACTAGTTTGTCACAGGTAGGTTGTGCAATATTAATCAATAAAGCAACCCAGGATATGAAACTGCAGCCAAACACCCATGTGAGATACTGGCTGCAATGAAGTAAAGAGCAGCTCAGCCACCAACTTCACCAGCAGTCAGAAATACGTCCCCGAGCAGCACGGTTGGCCAGCATCAAACACTTGGCCAGCTTCACACCAAGGCCACCATCCACAGTCTCTTTTTGTGTTTAAGTGAATGAAAGCAAGTGAACATCATCTTCTTCAGCCACCTGAGTTTTCATCAGCCTTGACTGTCTGGTTGATTGATCAGAAAAATTCCAAAAGCAGATCTGTAAGAAATAGCTTTTGGGAAAGGAAATGAAAGCAACAGCCTTTTCTTCACTGGACATATGGTAAATAAAGGCTCCTGCCGTCCTGTGCTTTTTTGACTCTAACTATGAAGAAATTAAAATGCTCTATGCAGCAGCAGCACAGAGTTACTCATTGCTGTTACCAACACAAGCCACCTTTTTCCAAAGGGCCTATGAGCAGAATGAAATATGTAGTTTTAAGCTTTATATATACAACAGCAGGAGAGTTAAATGGCATTTTCTTTTTATACCTAAGAAAATATGACAAGACAGGCTTAGACTAGTCTATATATCTTCTAAATTTACTTAACTCAGGCATTTCAAGGATGCAAAACCCTGCTCTTCTTCAGGATTTATGAGAGCATTATGTGACTCCACAGTATCAAAGCATGCTCCTTCTTACGTGCATGTGAATTAGACCATTACACTGGGCCTCTTTGACTTGCAGAGAAAAACAGTCAGTGGAAGCTTTTGTCAAAATGTGGAAGAAAATGCACAAGTAGGAGACCAACAGCACCAGCTTGTCCAGTGCGTCCTATGCCCACGTAGAGACACATAGAGAAATGTTCTCAAATGCTCTCACCAGCATTTCTTCTCCCTCTTCAATGTATATTCAGGCAGAGCAGTGCTGTGTAGGTACAGTATGTATGACACGGTGACATTTGCTTCTAACAGTATGAGGCTTTTGTTCTCATTTTGCTTACCTGTCACTTCCCCTTAATCATGCGACTGATGCAGCTATAACCTAATACAAGGAGAAGGCACTGCAAATGCTTAATAATTTGCAGCGTTCTCTGCCTTCACCGTACACTACAGAGTAGAAGGTACCAAAGCCACATGCTTGAACTCTCCTAACCTGGCCAGCTGCTTTAACAACAACCAAAAATACAGCACAAACTAAAAGTAAAAAAAAAAAAAAAATTAATGAAGGCCAACTTCTCTGTTCCTCTGCAGAACACAAACATTTTCTTAAGGAAATTAATGAAAGTAAACAAAATAGACGGAAGGTAAATATCATACACAACGCAGAAAATTGTATGCAAACACAGTTCTTTTCATATGATGGATTTATGGATTTTAAAAAAAAAAGATAAATTGCTGTTGAAATTATTTTGAAGGTTTGAGTAAGGTCCAAACAGGACAACACACAAGTCAGAGTTGTTACTGCGTTGCATTTGTGTCTGGAGCATCAAAACCTTTCCTAGTAGGACTGAGAGCAGCCGCGAGGGCACCAGCAGTAGGAGACACGGAAGCCTGTTCTCTTCTCTTGTTCCTGCCTTAAGTCATTGTAGTTCAGTTGCTTGTAATTTTTTGAGTAAGTTGCTTCCAGCTAAAATACTCCAGATCTGTCACTGAAAAGATTAGCTCTGGATTTTCTGAGTATGCAATTTTCTCAATTTTTCCTACCACGCAGGCACCAAATCCCAGAATCCCAGAATGGCTGAGGTTGGCAGGGACCTCTAGGGATCACCCAGTCCAACCCTTGCTCCAGCAGGGACACCCAGAGCAGGGGCACAGGGCAGCATCCAGGCGGGTTGGAGATCTCTAGAGGAGCCTCCACAGCCTCTCGGGGCAGCCTGTGCCACCCAGATCCACTGGTTGTACAACAAGCTTGGGCACATGACGGGAGATGCCTTGGGAAGCACACGGACCCCATGTCCTCAGGCTGCTCAGCAAATAAGGCTGAAGGCATATGGGTGCATCAATACAGAAAGAAAAGTCTGAATTTCAAAGCTGTTTGTTCACCTGAAGATGCTACTAGGAACTTCAATGGATTTATAAAGAATCTGAGTGCCCAACTCCTATTTAAGTTAGATGCTGTCAAAAATCATGCTACAACTGCAGACCGATCTAACTCTCAAATTATCTTTAAAAAATCTGGTGTTAAACAGCCTCCTTACATACCTTCCACTGATCTTTAAATGGATCTTGAGAACAATTCTGCAAAGAACTTTTCTGATACGGCAGGAGGACCTGCATCCATCCCGATCCCACACAGCAGGATGACTCAGAGGCAGCAAGGATGGACAACCTGGCACACCACAGCTAGTGTCCCACATGCAGGAACAGGGCTCCGGCACTCCAGCCACGGCTGAGGGATGGCCAAAATCCATCCCATCCAGCCAAGGAGCGTGCTGGAAATGAGAGGGGATGCCACGGGGTACATCCAACTCTGCTAAATGCTGAAGAACTGTGAAAAAACAAACATGGTACTTCATATCAGAACTTTGAAATTCCAATTGTTAATGGTAAATTCATTCTCTGAAACCTACTATATATCATTATCTAAAGTACATCTTCCTATTTTGTTGTCAGTTATTCCTTTCTGCCACTTTGAAGACAAGTAAAAGCTTCTGGTGATTTACTCCTCTTGGAATTTTTAAAAGCTGCTCTGGTAATAAACCACTTACCTTCTGATGCCACCAAATGCTGGTATTTAGACAAGGTCTATGAGCCGACCTGAACAGTTTCCGATTTGTTGTTCCTAAGTATTGAAAACTAAGATATTACTGCTATTTCTCCTTCACGGAATGATTTGTTTAGATGTATGCCAGTTATATAGCTATACAGTTATTCTTTGATTCTTTCAATGAACGAGCATTTCATGCTCAGTTCAAATGTATATGCATGGCTGTAACATTATTTTTCATGTTAATCCTCGCAACTGCTTCTGAAATAAGCTTTTTGTCTCCTCTCCTGACAGTGAAGCCTGGCTACAGTTAGAATACAGTTCAAATATAATTTTCCTGGCATTCTCCTTTAAATCTCTCTGGGCAAATCTCAATAAATCCATTTGTTAGGAAGCAGTTTGGTTTGCAAGAAATTTCGTATCTAGCTGTATATCTTTCTGAGACAAAAATCTGAAGCCTCATATGGATCTTTTGAAATAAACTCAGTGATAAATAGTCTGTAATTCAATAAATATTTTGGCCTGTAGTCATTTTATCCAGAGATTCTCTCCACCAGGGAAAATTATATTCAGAAAACTGTTAAAATATGAGAGAGATTTCAAAAAAAAACCCTAAAAATACATTCATCTATATTAACTACTTTAGGGCAAGAAATAAGCTCATGGCAACTGGCAAATTCACCATCCTTTACAACAAACAATTACAGGAGTGGGCAGTATATAGAGAAAATCACATACCCTACAGCTAAGAAGGATATTAGATTTGCCCAGTCATAAGTAAGCCATCAGCTGGCTTATGGCCACACTATTCATGAGTTATGCCGTCTTTCAGGATACAATTCTCATTTTGCTTAATGTCATATGACGCGTTCAATTTAAATCAAGATACAGCAGATAAAAACGCTGTCCTTCATAAGCGACTCAAGTACTTAATGGTTTTTGAGCTTCTTACTCCGAGTATGCGGAATTGAAAGGCTGTTCAGAACATCCTTCATTTTTTAGTTCTAAGATTACCTAGGGTATAAAGAGTCATATAATTGCAGATCTCTAAAGATGACCTACCAGCTCTGCAAGTAACCATGGGGAGGATTTATTTTTAAAAGTGGGATTATTATTGCTCATGTTCCCGTTCTTCTTCAGAAAAGCTTTTGGGCATGAGCTCTCTCATAGCACCTTCATTATCTCACCATCCTCACACCCTGGATTTGAAAGCTGTCCCAATTACCCCCATCTCAGAACGATATGGATTAGAAAAGAGAGGTGTCAAAAGAATCAAGACACCGTCCGTCTCTACCATATGTGCTCTGAGAAAACCCTTCTGAAGGCCACGTGGCAACAGAATGTCCCACGCTGCTCCACCCCAGGAGAGGGGGCACTAAGATATTACATAAAAGGCCTTAAGCTCAAGAGCCTGAAGTATTTTCCACGGTAAAAGTATTTCTGCATCTGCTCTGAGAAAGTAACTGGCCCTGCTCCTTCGCAAACCATCTTTGCCCTGGTGATTGCAGACAGCAGCGTCAAGAACCCACTGAAATGCACTGCCTACACGTGTGCAACCATCAAGAAACTGTCACGGTGGCCTACAGAAAAACTCACAGCTGTACCACATCCAAGCTAAGTGATGTTCTGCCAGAGGAAACTCTGAAAATCTGAAAGAAAATCTGAAATTCTGTGACATTTGAGAGAATAGACAAGTTTACTGTAACAGGCCTGCCTGATTATAGCATTCATGGGGGAAAAAAATAAAGAAACAAAACAAAAATAAAACAAAACACATGGACCTTTACAGTACTTTGTTCTTACTGGGCTTCTCCCAGTTACATTCTGAATTCATACTAGGCAATGTCCATAAATATTCTTTGTATAGAGTTTGAATCAAAAGCCATCCAGATTTTTTTTTCAATCACAATTTTCATTCAAAGTTTTAAGTAAGTACCATGTGCTGATCAGCCATATGCTAGTGTTGGATAGGAAGGGAAGGAAAATAAATATTTTAGCACGAATTCAATTACTGGCTCTTTTTACCCAGGCAAAATAAAATGTCTTTATAATACTATGAAATATGGCCAGATGCAATGGGTAATGAGCAAGCTCTTGCACTTAGGGCACTGTGGTTAAATTCCATTATCTGGCAATCAGGTTCCTCATCATAAAACAAAGCTCCTGGTACTGAAAAGGAAATTCAAAGGAAAAATAATAATAAAAAGAGAATTTGCCCTTTAAATTATAACTGTGTAAAGGAGGACTGCAAAACTGCTAAAGGCCCTAGAGCTGACAGCTTGTCTTAGAAATGAAAGGAGATCCCAAACTCCTCCTTGAAGGAATAATACATGATTACAAACACATCAAAAGCCCAATCTGCCAGAAAACAGAGAACAAAGGTGATCAAAAATAGTCTGAGAAATGTGTTTTCTAAAAGCAGCACTAAAATAAGTTCATTGGCACCTAATCCAATGTATCTGGCACTCAGGCAGCACGGTACGTTAGTGACAGAAATATTTCCACAGAAGAATATAGGAAAGAAGGGGTCAAACCTTTAACCAGGGCCAGTACATTGACTCTGGAGGAACAACACTGATCCCTATCATGAAGGGTCTGTCCCAGAAAGTGCCCTAACAGCCTCCCCAGGAATCCTCTTGGCAGGATCAGGTGCGGTCTATAGAAAATACATGTTCAAGTACGTGTGGCACACATGGGAACAACCTGCCCTTCCAGATACGTGCAGGATGCACAAAAAGCACACAGAGATGAATGTGCACTAAGCAGAAACATGAGCATACAGATGCTCATGTATACAGAAAATGCAACCCACACCTTTTTATTCTGCCCACAGAAATTATTCTTGCATGCATGCACAGTGTTTCCCAGCATCTTTCAGTTTAGACTTGGGACATTTTCCAGAGAAGGTGTGAGCCCCTGGATATCCTCTTTCAGCTTACCCAAAGGGGCTTACATCTGTGTGATGCTCCTTCTTACAGATCCCCAAGGCAATAAAGACATCAGGCTGAATGCCATCGGTGTTTAATGCACGGAAGAGAGGTGCAAGCAGCTATCTGCACAGCCCAGCAGCCCCGATGCCATCCTGGCACAGCAGAGCTTATCTGCCCCTTACCCAGCACCAAAGCAAGCGGGGGGCACTGCCCTGATGAGCTACCCCCTTGGCTCAGCACTTGCTGTTCATGTTCCAGGCAGTCCCAAGCCTCAAGCCCTAAGAACTTCACGTAAAATGGTCATTACCATATATTCTTTGTGACAAGAAGACTAAAAGGAGGACAGGATATCCATAACCGAGAGGCACTCTCGCTTGAAAGGCGCTCCTAGTTGCTGGTGAGAAAGCTATTGAGCGACTCCGGTGACAAAATTTGTCTGTGTCACTTCTCTAATAAAAATACAACCGTGATACAGTTCATTTTACAGCACAATTGATAAATCGATTGGAAGGTTTCCCGCAGAGCTAACAGCACCAGACATAACTTCTCTAAACTTTTCCAAGAGAAAGGATAGCATCAGCAATATCTGCTCAAGGAGAGGACCAAACAAATTTGCCAATAAAATCGAACAAGCGAAAGGAAAAGTCTGGCAGGTGAGAACAGTCGAGGCAGTTTTAGTCAAGTCAGTGTGCACACCGGAAAGGTAACATGACCAAAATACCCCCGTGACAGTAAATGGTACCTCCTGGGGATCTGCATCCAGTTTCTGTGCTGCAAATTTGTGCTGGGCCCTTGGCTAAGCTCTTTTAGAAGCCCATCTTCACGGCTGGCCATGAGGCACCTTAGGAAGCTGGAAGTGTGTGACAATATCCTGCTTGGAAGACAGGGAAGGAAAAAGAGAACTTGTTTTGTGCCTCAAATATTCAAGCACACCTTCCTAAGGCCCTGGACGATGCTTTATGCATGCATGGTCATTACAGAGCACCAAGTGAGGCTCTCGTTCTGCTCCTGCTCCATAGGCTGTAATTTAATGCAAACAATAACAAATAAAAGGCATTTTCCAAAGTGTCATTTTCTGGCCGAGTATAAAAAATTACAAATGCGGCCAACAAACTCACAGCGTTCTTTAAATATGTCTATAAAATTACTTTGAAGTTGGAGAGAATGGTTTATTATTTCAAAGTGGGTACAGCCTTAAAAGCTGAGAAAATATTCCCCATATTTCCTCCTGTTCTATAACAATGGTGGTGAATGTCATAAATCTAGTTCTAAAATCTAGTGGTATGTACACATAAAAAGTGTTACATTTATTCTGAGCCCACAAAAGGTGACTCAGAATGAATCTCAGGCTAAATATATTTATATGCAGTGATAAAACCTTATTCTACATTAAAATCGCTCTGACAGTTTATGAATTCAAGGCTTCACCAATGTAAATAAAAGAAAGTCTTGTTATTATAAAAATGGAACTGGAAATAGAGAAATGATGGAATAAAGCTTTGAGATAAATTAAATACTTGATAAAAGTCTCTCATTCTGCAGGGATAGCACAGCCAAAGCAGTGAGATTGCAAGTCACTCCACACAGGCTTGAAAAAAATAATGACTAATTCACTAGAGCCCCTGTGGTTTCCATGTTCCAGGTGAATGCCCTACCTACAATTTGTCTGGCTAGATTTTGTTTGGTTCTAGTAAATATTTTCTTATTTATACAAAATGAAAATATAACAAGAAATAAAGAGCAGGACATAAATCCCCTCTCAAATTGGCAGCAAAAGCTTGAACCTGTCCTTGCAGGCCCTGCATCAGCCACGGCCTGAGGCATTTAAGGAAGTGGATAAGGCTGGGGATTGTGAAAAGACACTGGAGATCCAAGGGAAAAATGGAGGAGAAAGCAGAGGGAGAAAGGAGACAAAAAAGGGCATGGATTGAGAGAGAAGGGAGACAAAAAAAAAAAAATAAAATAAAAAGATGACGACGAATCCCAGTAAGAACAATACCAAAGGGGCTTATAAAGGGAAGAGATTCAAGTTAGAAAATCCATCTTGCCAGAAACAAATATTTCTTATCAGTTAGAGGCCAGTGGTACCTCTGCAAAATCCAATTTCAGATGTCAGGAGAGATGTGATAGGGAAGCAATGAATCACCTTCATAAAGGTACAGGCTCCCTAATACCTGAAAACCAAGACTGGGAGGTGCAGAGAAGCCTGAAGGATGTAGGGGTTTGTAGTGATGTTGGGGCTGGCATTAGGAACAGGAAGCTTTTCACCCTTTGACTATGATGGCATCAGAGCGTAGCTCAAGCAGCCCTGAAGCTCCATCCACACCTCTCCGGGTTATCCGGATGCACTTTGAGGTAGCAGTGACACCCACAGAGACTTCTGTATGCAAGCGACAGAGCAGGTGTAATCTCAGACTAACAAAATAATTAAGTTAATGTGGTGGCTTAGGAAAGCCAACCCGTTTAATTCCTCTTGGGTTAACCTTGACTGCTACATATATTAAGGAGTGTGATACTCTGTAGGTTCTGGAGTCACCTTGAGGCACTTGCTTAGATCTGCTGGTCTCTGCTGCTATGGGCATGGGACATTTTCAGTCCTAGGGGCCTGAAGCAATCTCTGCCGATCAAGGCTTCTCTCACAGTCCATGCAAGCCTGCTCCCCTGCTTAGAGCATCACACTCTACATACGGCTTTTGAAAGGAGTAAAATCTCATAGTTAGACTGCAAATAAGCTCTTCTAACATGCTACTTAAGTGCTTCCATAAGACTAGGATTCTCTGATGAGGAATGACCAGCCTTTTCAGTATTTACTTTCATTGCTATTTCTTGTACACAATGAATTGCAGCTATACAGAGAGTCAACTACTGCCTGAAAAGGGTTGACTATTAATGCAGAGAAGAGCATGAGAGAGTCTAACAACAATTATTGAAATAATTAGCAGTATTTTCCAAAGCTGGACCTGGCCTGGTGAACTTTACATGCAAGTGATGTCAAATACTAGAAACTACATGCTTTTCTTCTCAGAAACTAGGTAGCAAAAGAGCAGGGGGGTTGGACTAGATGATCTCCAGAGGTTCCTTCCAACCTTAACCATTCTGTGATTCTGTGGCCACTCTGTGATTTCATATTTGACTTTGGCAAAAGGAAAGCATGTGGAATGGAAACTGCCCTTCACAAAGCAATCTGCCTGGACATTACAAGACATCAGTTAAATATCAACTGGAATACAGCTAGAAACCATTTCTGCTAGCTCTAGGATCAAACATAACCACGTGACTGTGGTGAAGGTGAAGATTGTCTCATCACCGTTTTACAACTCTAAACTTGGAATGGAAATAGTGGGTTTTTATGCTTAAGATTTGTCTAAATCATTTTCTTTGGAAATACATGCAGATTTCTTTGAAACAACAAAGAAATATGCACATGACAAAAATCCATTTCACCACCATGAAAATCACTAAACAGCAGCAAACTGGCCACAAAACCTCCAGAATAAACACACGCATCATCTGCTACAGGCTTATCTCTTCCAGCCTTGATTTTTGGAAGATGCCTGAAAAAAACAGCGACAGCGCAACTTGGAACAAACTCTGTTTATGGAGCAAAATGGAAGATGTGCAGAATTTTGCCTGTGGTGAAACTCTGTGCAAGAGCAGCACAGACAACTTGCCGACAGCTACACGGCCACAGGCCAGGTCATGCTCATGCACTGTAATTGCTAAGCCACACCATTAAAGAAAATGCAAACAAGTCAAGAGTTTTTTAAGGTGCTGATGAAATAACATTTGTGCCTTTCAAAGCTTCTTTGATGAGACAGGAATACTCGGAGCTGGGAAAGCTGCCACTACGGGATCGTGCCTTCCCAGAAGTGTAGCACTCCTGTTTACAAATTGGCATGCATACGAGATGTGAAAATCCATGACAATTCATCCAACCTAGGATTTCAACAAGAAGATCTTTAATGGAGACTCAGAGTGTTGACTAGTGTGAATTTTGATGAAGGAAGATGATGCTTTTCTACTATGCCAATAGGGGTTGATGGAAAACACTAGGTTGGATACAGCAAGACCAACACAGCATCTATAGGTTTGCTTTACCAAAGCAAACAAACAAACAAAAACACAAAACATATGTATTGTCATGGAAAAAACTCTGACTTATTTTCATTTTGTTTACTGTGTTATGGTGTGGCTTAGCAATTATGCCCATAGGGATTGATTATTTTCAGGGGTCTTAATGGGAAGAACAAAAGAAAACAACACATGATTTGAATTACTCAAACATGAAAAATGTTAGAGTAGGTTTTAGAGAGCTGCCCAGAGCTCCTGTGGTCAGACTGAAATTAGAAGGGAATTTAAGCTGTGAATTGTCACTGATTTGGATGAATGTCTCTTACTCAGAATGGCCTTATTTCCGGTAACTTACTCGCAATGGAGCTAAAATTGATCAACTTATATCATCACTGAGGACAGTCCCTTTTTACTGACTCTCTAAGAAGTCACCATTCATAAAGCAGTCAAAGCACCCAGGTTTGAAATGAAATAGAAGACATTGCAAGCTCTCAGGAAACACAGGCTCACCTAATACACTGGCTGTCCTATTTCTCAATCTTTGAGCTTCCAAAAGGCGACAGAAACCATCAAAATGTGTGACAGATTACCCAAAAAGGGAGCCTCTGTTTTGCTCAGTGTCATGACACTATGCAGGTTACTTTCCAAGGAGTATTTTTGGTGTGAACTAAATGAAGTAATTTAAACGCTTGCCCTGGCTAGCAATAACTTCATCTTCAGACTCCATACACCTACGTGAGATCTCCAGCATCCAGCAAAGCTGGCTGTCTACCAACAGGAGGGATTTTACTCTCATACCACAGCACTGTATTTCTAATAGTTTCTCAACTGAGGATTCGCAGAATGGCTGAGCAAATGTAAGGGCTGGCTCATGAGATGTCTCTCTTCAAGAGGACACCAAGATGGGCATCATTAACTTTCTGGTAAGTATCCTTCCTACAATACCAAACACAATGCATAGTTGTCGTACAAGAAACAGACTCCAAAAGTAAGTCGGATGTTTCATTTTGACCCAAGACCCAGAGAAATCTCCGTCACCCCCGCACAAAAAAGGGAGCATATTAAAAGCCAAAACCATGGGAAAGTCCTCCAATATTTCAGAGGTTGAGGATTCTGAGTCCTCTGTGTTGAAAACATACTCCGAGAGTCTACAATTCTATGGCCTTAACAGAAAGTCATACTCAGTTACGACCTCCCAAGTTGGGCCTTGCTTTGGATGGATGCCCCACAGAACAAGTCCACCAGGCTTCTCTTTGACAGGGAAAAGCTCCAGAAAACCATGACTGAAACAAACTTCTGCTAAATCAATGAAGGCCTCAGCAATTTGCCTCAGCATGGAAGCAACGCTCTGCCCTGGGGGAAATAACTCCTGCCTTACCACAGTCCGTACAGTAGAAATAATCTTTCACCAGTATAAAAGTGGGCAGTGAAGAGAGCAAGGAAGAGGCTCACCAGCTCTCTGCAGGAAGCGAGCGAGGTCCTCTGATCTTTCCATCTCCAGTGCTGTCTGTTGGCCAAATCTGAGACGCGGTTTCTCTACAAGTGCCTTTGGCTTCTTAGGCAGAAATTTGGCCCGGGTACTACTGCTGCTGCTGCGCCAACATGGCAATTTCCTGTCATGACTGCAGTTCTGCAGTTGCAGGTTTCCAAATCCCCCAATCAAGGACTTATTAAACAATACTATAATCCCTAGAGAGTGCCTGCCGGAACTGATATTTGAACACTTTGAAGCAGAACGTTTCTCTTTATCTGAAATACCACTTTCTAAAGCTTTCTCAATAGAGAGAGGGGAAAAAAAAAAAAAAAAGAGAAGGTCTGGCAATCAGCGATTTGATGAAAGCATTTTGCCTCTGGCTAAGCCAGTTTACAGAAAAGATGGCTGCTTTGTGATCCCAACTACCTCCATGGGTTGTTACACGAGCATTTTATTTTCTGCTCTGGCAGTATGTGGCTCTGGAGTTGTACTGCGTGCCACTGATAAAGCTGGCTTCTCCCTCTGCTTATTGACTGATCACTCCAGGAAAAGGCTCTCTAATCATTTTAAGACTTCCTCTGTCACGGCAAATGGTGTCAATAAAGAACTGTCCCAGGATTTTGTTCCAATGGGACATGAAAATATAACCTCAGGAGTGATTCAGCCTTCTCTCTAGATGGCTTAAAGCACCATCATGAAGAGCATAACCCTAAGCTGGGTATCTGTTCAGTGTCCCAGTGTTAAAAAAACAAAACAGCATATTTTACCTAAGTGTTCCAGAAATACAATGTATTCATTTGATGATCTCTGTCATTTTTCTCATCTTCACCACAACGCTGGAGTGGAATCACTGAAGAGTGCCACCAAGAACAGACTGACATCAGGAAACTCCTGCAGCTCAAACCAGAAGCTGAGGCCCAGGATTAAATGATTCAAATGGGCTAAGATCTCACCTAAATTTGATGTCCTAAGCTCCTTCAGTGGAGAGTGGAATGACACAGGTACCTTATTCTGCCCTAGCCTGTGAGCATGTTTTCTGGAAAGGTTTCTCTTTGCGATCACAGAGGACATGCGGGTTTGGGCAAGTTACTTATCTCAGGCAACTTATGTCAAATAACAGGGATCCTCATCTAAACTATTTTTAACAGTTGATCCTTGGCTTGGCCAAGAGACAGTATTTCTGAAAACATGAAGGCAAAGGTGAGCAGCAAAGACCAGAAGTACTAATGCCGAATATGTGCAGAAAGAGGCCATGGGTGTTTCCAAATCCATTAGACACATAAAGGCTATTAGAATCAAATTGAATAACACAGCCAACTTGGTGGAGATTATTATTTTTTCTTAATCTTCTATGAAGCCAATCTACTTTTGAAAAGACTTTTGAAGATCTGGCCCAAGACCTTAGTGATCTATAAATACATTTGGCTGTGACCACAGCTTACTTTTGCCTTCGATGCTCATCTGTGAGGTCCCTGAGACGTTGCTCATAATGTTGCTGGAGTCCAGTTCTGGGAATGGAACTGCAAAAAATCTTTTCCTTCAGTTATTTCATTTCCTGGAGGGATGTATTAACTATTTGATAGCTGTAAATAGCCTTCAATCCTTTAACAACTGCTGTAATGTAGGGATAACGTTTTTAAAGCAGTGCTGTTTTACACTTCCATTTGTAAGACATTTGCTTTGAGGAGCAAAATTGCAAACACTCCTATTCATACCTTTGGAGCAACTTCAAAGTAGAATAAAATCTTGCTAATGACATTCTAGAGAGAGTATTCAATGTGTCACAACGTGTGACAGTATTCTCAGTGTCAGGGACACTGCGAGTGTCAGGGAACAAAAATACAATAGACTCATCTTTACGGGGAGAGGAAGGACAAGAAGATGCAAGATCAAAATCTGAGCCATTGGAATGAAGTATAAGTTGTTCAGAAAATGCCAGCCTGCTTGTTTGGGAGATACTAAATAGATACACTGTACTTCCTCCCACCCCCCGAAATTAAGGAGTTTGCAGCTTTTGAAAATTTGACTTGTGAGAAAGAACAACCGAACAGCATAATAGATTTCATTAAGATTTGTATCTAGGGGAAAAAAGCCACGAAAACACCACGGTTAGGAAAAAGGTTGACCGGCTTCACAAAGCGAATATTCAGAAGAAAATAATCAAACACTTACATCCTTGGTGAGAAGATAAAAATCTCAGAAGAAACAATACTGAAACAGACCTTGGACGGGCAATAAGAAGAACACTAAATACACAGATACAAATGGCTTTGCAGAATGGAGTCCTGAGCCCAATTTCTCACGCCGTTCAGAGTGGCATACCAGGATGCATTAGGATGCATTAATAAGGGTTTATAGCTGACCTGCCAACATCTAGGAGAACACTCAGCAATCTCTGTAAGCCATTATCTAGTGTCAGTGAGAAAGGCCTTCTCATTTACAAAACAAATAATGTGTTTTTATTCTGGGAAAAAAGGCATCAAAAACAGCCCTACCTATGAAAAACTCTACACTTTAAATATGGTAGAAAGCTTTTAGTTTTCTGACAAAATGTCAAGCTTTTTAAGTCATAGCTTCTTGCAATTGACTTTCTCCAGGTATCTTAATGGGAAATTTCCCACTAATCTGTTGCAGTTCAAATACTGAACAAATACTGAACAGATACTGAACTGTGGGACAAATGTACTAAGGCGCACTCTTTGAAAATCAAGTCAGCCTTAACAAAATGGGAGAGCAAAAGGAAGAAACAGCAAGCAGGAACGATGGAGCAGAACTGGTTTTGAACCCTCAGAAGGAAGAGATGAGGAAGAGCTCTCCCATGATACTGAGAAAATCTTTATATTAGTACTCTGAAAATAAATTTCAGGAGAAATATTTTGATGGTGACATATGTAACCTCCCTATCGTTTTATCCAGTTTTGATACCACCAGATGAACGAATGCTAAGATGTGCAGTTTCTCCAACATTTGCACTGAGAACACGATCTCTTGGCAATTAAAGCTGTTTTAAAATCTGTGGCCCTATGATATCTCTGAACATACTAATAAATGGTACAAATCCTCCTGTGAAGTGGTAGAAGATTCATCACGTTGCACAAATAACACTGCGTGGAGAAACAACCTCCAAAACAGCCCTACACTGGAGAGGAGATGGATGGGGTGGTATAAATCTTGTTCCTCTGCAGCTGCTATAATTAAGTCAAACACATTGCTCATTCATATAATTCAAACATAATCTAGCTGTTGTCCTGGCTGTACAGGATTTGCAGACTCTAACTGTTTTAATGACAATGCACCAGTGAAAGCTTTTTCTTTGTTCTCACAGAAAATCCAGAGTCCGCATCAGGAGGGAACGAATCCTGTGGCGTGTGAGGGATTTTGGCCTTGTAATTATCTTTCCAATTCTAGCATGTTCCTGTGCTGGAATTATACATAAGCAGCTTTAAAGCTGCAGGAAGGAAATGGAGTTTAAAAAACAAAAAACAAACAACAAAAAACACACTACTAAGAGATGCAGAACCCCATATGACGCAACAGGGTTTCACTAACCTCAATATATATGCACACATGGCTGCAAGTACATTAGAAAATAAGTACCAGAAAAACTGTGACATAAATGAAGCTCTGCTGCTGATAATCAATATTTGCTAATGCTGGCCTTTGCTAGCAGATGTTTGTTTTATCAAAGGGAAGCGACAACAGCAGAGCCGAGGACTGAGATTCACCATCCAATGCGCAGAGCTCATTTTCTCTACCTTCTCTGGACCAGAATGATTTCTACCCTCTCCCCCTCTCATCAGCAACTTCGAAATGAACCAGATAAACCTTACAGTTTGTTGGTTTGGGTCTTTTTTTTTCCCCCTGTCTCTACAAGCACCATAACAGGGGATCTCCTTCCATAGTAGTCTGCCCAGCTCCACTGCCTGTTGGCTCCACTAGAGCCTCTAACGGGTGTATTATCAGCAACTGGGGATGGGAGAGAGTGCAAAAGAGTATGTTTTACTTAAAACATGAGAAACACCAGAAATACTGTGTCATCAAGAGACAGCTGGCAAGTACTGATTTGCTTTGAGATCTTCTACAGCTCCTGCAAATCTGCTCTCTGGAAGTGATCATTACATATATGCAGGTTAAAGAGGATAAAAATGTCATGGGGAGAAAGTGTAAGATTTATTTATTGGGAATGCCACCCATAGGATAATATATCTTTAACAGCACTAGTAACCCTTAGTCTTTATTATTTTCTATACCCCAGTGAAGTACTGAGAGAATTCTGCCTCTAACTTCTTGCTAAACCACAGAGACAACCCATCTTTTTCTTACTAAGAATCAAGAGATCTTTTTTTAAAAAGATGTTTGGCCAACCAAGCCTTAGTGCACCTGATAGTGCTAACATAATAAAGTGCAGAAAAATAAACTATTACAGTCCAAATGGAATTTAGGCCAAGGTCCCTAAATTCTCCATTCCTACTGGCTTATAATGCTATGTGAGGACTGAACCTATTGGTAAATGATGTTTTGTTTCCAAAATGCATCGTCAGCAACTGAAAAATGTGACATCCATGAGAACAGAGCACCCTCCATCTGCCAATGCCAAGGAGTTTACTCACTGTAAACTTAGCAGCTGCACAAATATCGTAAGTGAAATATATAGCATTATCTTCCCCTTTGAAAGTTGGCTCATTCTGATCAACAAACTACCACAGATAAGATGCCCTGAAAAATTTCTCCTGAGGAGGCAATACCATAAGGTGCTAGATTCTTTTAAGACCTCATCCCATTTCTTCATGACTCACTATAAAGACAAAGGCAAATGCTGATACCACAAGCAATTTGGACACACAATGACCTGGCTGGATGGCAGAGCTCAGAGGGTGGTGATCAGCGGTGGAGAGTCTGGTTGGAGGCCTGTCGCTAGCGGGGTCCCCCAGGGGTCAGTCCTTGGTCCAGTCCTGTTCAATTTATTCATCAATGACCTGGATGAAGGCACAGAGTGCTCCCTCAGCAAGTTTGCTGATGATACCAAACTGGGAGGAGTAGCTGATACCCCAGAGGGCTGCGCTGCCATCCAGAGGGACCTGGACAGACTGGACAACTGGGCAGTGAAAAACCTCATGCAATTCAACAAGGCCAAGTGCAAGGTCCTGCACCTGGGAAGGAATAACCCCAGACACCAGTACAGGCTGGGGACCGACCTTCTGGAGAGCAGCTCTGCAGAGAAAGACCTGGCTGTCATAGTGGATGATAAGTTGACCATGAGGCAGCAGTGTGCCCTCGTGGCCAAGAAGGCCAATGGAATCCTGGGCTGCATTAAGAGCATCTCTAGCAGGTCGAGGGAGGTGATCCTGCCCCCCTACTCAGCCCTGGTGAGGCCACATCTGGAGTACTGTGTCC
>NW_010585308.1:200475-238209 GCF_000705375.1 Tinamus guttatus
CTCTTTCCTTTTGAAAGTCAAATGCAAAGGATTCCCATTTGGAGTGTGCTAAGGTGCTTGGAGTTATTAGGGGGCCTTCAGTCTTAGGTGCTCAGCTTCAGAGAGTTAATAAGTGGTTTTCAGAATCCAGACTCCCCACATTATCTAAAGCCAGACCACCAAAACCCAGAGACATTCAAAATCCCTGGTGCCCCCAGTCTGCCTCCTCTTCCCATATGAAGAGAAATGTGGCATTCTGCATTACATTGTCACTTCAGGTCTTTGTGCAAGGAGACAAGCAAAGTGACTACGGGTGTAAGTGGCAGGGGCAGTGCAAGCAGGAGAAATTGTCCCCCTTGGATTTTTTAGTGCTCTGCTTTCAGCCTGAGGAAGAGGGCACATATCAAAGACCCCAGCAGAGCCAAACACGTGGTTTTGATGACGCACCACTGATGAGCAGCAGGATTTGGGCTCTATCCTCCCTTTGGTATTCACATACAGCTCAGCTCTGCGCGAGCTCTGAGAAGGAAGCACTGGCCTCTGCCAAACATGCAGGTGTGGGAGCAGAAGCACTTCTGCACCGATGGCTCTGGACACCATGTCAAGGCCAAAACAGAGTCCACAGCTGCAGTCTGGTAAGAATTAAGTATGAATTAAGAACCTAGTTTGTTGGTTCCTCAGTGCAGTAGAAGCAGCATAGTCCTCATGTAAGGCCACTGCATGAGCTCATGGGTCATCTGCTCTTGGTCTCCTGAAGACAACGAGGCAATTTATGTACTGAGCCATGAACCACAGGCCAAGCTTCATTTATCTTCTCTTGTGCCTGTGGTTGATTCTGGATCCTTGCAGCCACACAAGATACCACCTAGCCTAGAAGTTTTTGCTACAAAGAGAATCACAGAGGACTCCAGTCTAGTACCATATTTCTACCCATTTTAGACAAGCTGATTATCCTTTTTGTGCCTCCTTTTCTCCTTCTCTGCTTCCTGTCATTTAGCAAGGCCATGAACTCTTCATATGCAGAATACCTTTTCATTTGTTGGTACGGCAACAAACAAATCAAATTTCAGTTGTCTTTTTTTTCCCTTCCAGAATAGCTAGCACTCAAAGGTTGGTTGATTGACTGCAGAAAACCACAGGCTACCTCTCTTTCACCTACAGACATCCTAAATCCCATGCAAATGAGGGACGGATATATTTGTTTATCTGCACAAGCAAGGACTTTAAATTCAAAGAAAGTGACAGCAATTCAGATAATACACAACCACCGTGCAAAATTATGTGCTGGACTGCTGCCATTACTCTTTTACTAATCTGCAAGATGCAGAAACTTGGAATTTAATGAGCTTCATCACAATTTTGTTCTCCAAAATCCTTACTTTTTGGTAATGTCATTACTTGAAATGGTAATTTTTACACAATTTACCTAGTCAACATGTCAATTTTCTGAAAGATGTACCTAAATATCCGGAGCTATTCTGAAAATATCAGGAGGAGGAGAGGTTGATTTATCTTAAGGACTTTGCACCTTAAATAGACAGTAAAATATTAAACATACCTATCAATAACAGGTGGACCATATTATAAGCTTCCTTGTAACTTGAGTTCTTAGGAATAAAATGACATCTTCCCGAAAAGGTGTCAAGAATTTCATTTTGTCCTTTTTATAGTGGGTACTATCAATCCATCTTAATGTCTATTGGAGAGAAAATAATTGTCTTTTTTTGTGGCAATGGTATTTCAGTACATGCAGTGGGATAAATAGCCGCAGTTCAAGGCAAAACAAGATGAAAATGCGCCTTTATTTTTTCCTGAGATTTCTTTTCTTCTTAATGATAAAGAATTATAATTAAATTAATCTTGATTCTGCTTTGAATGCTCCTCTTCAAGTGAAAGCAGAGAAATGATCTTAGTTTTCAAAGTTGTTATATCCCAATTGATCTTCCGCACATTGGCATTATTATCCGATTGTGAAGATATATGCATTTATCAAAACCTAGAGCCATCTGTCTCAATTCTATGTAATTTCATTACGTATTCATCATTTATCTAGTCTGAGTATGTGACATGGGATCCTACTGACTAGCAATTCTGTGCTTATTATCACTTCACACCGCGTGTGGATGGACACAAGGCTGTCGACTTCCATTAATCTACTTCTGATGTAAAAATCATCATCCTGGGATAAGCCTCAGAGCTTCTGAATAATCAGGCAGCACTGCTACGTAAATAGGGAGGCACTCACATTTTTATAAGGAAGCCTGCAGCATTTATTGCTGCTTGTCTTTCACCATCTGCAGATAGATGTCACCCTGAAGATGCATCTGGGGAGTGGAAGGATAAATGCATGCAGGGTTGCACATCTGGATTTGCAGACGCCTTTTCCAAAGGCTGTTGTTACAGGGGCAAGTATGACCCTCCTGAAAGTGCATGTGAGGTAACACACGTAAGGGAAAGTTCTCTAACTTGGGGAAAGGCACAGTGGCTGGAAGCACTAGAGTAATTTAAGAGTAGGGGCTGCACTGGCCCATTGCAAGACTCTGGTTTAATGTTTTCAAACTGCTGATCTGCTTCAGAACAGAGTATGCAAAAATTACCTAACACTATTCCAAAGTGCTCCTGGTCCCTCTATTCCCATAACGCAGCCATCCCTTTTGCTCCACGTGTGTTTCCAAGGGAAGAGGCTTCAAGCCAGATCCTCCCGGAGCACCAGGGGCTGTCAGAGCTCCAGTCAGGGCTCCAAACACTTCCCTCGCTCATGAATTATCCACTGCATTGAAACAAAGGAGATGGGGCTGACAAAGGCTGGTTCATTATTCATGTGCAACCTAGCTCTGCTTTTGAAAACAAAGTGATGGCATCTCCTGAACAGAATTATTTGTATGCTTCAAATGAGTTCTCTTCAGCTGCGACGAATGCCACGCTGCGACCCCCTGTTGCGAACAAGAGTACAAGCTTAAACTTAAGGCTATTGAGGAATACTTACAGAGATAGAATTTGGTTTGGTGAACATGCATATTCACACTGGAAATCTCATTTTAGACTCATCTCTGGAAACACAAAGGTAGGTTGTCAAAAGGATATATAACAAAACGTTTCCAGCTGCACATCATGCACGCTTGAAATTTAGGTAGCATCTGTAAGGAAGTTAAGAGATGGGATTTTACTTGTGTTCAAGTACTAGTCTGAATAACTAAATTTCCCCCCCTCCCCCCCCCCTTTTTTTTCTGTAAAGGGAAATTGTTCCTTTATGTACTTTTTCCTGCCTCATACCATTCCACCAAATGGCACTATGCTGCCCAATAATGGCATTCTTTACCTCAATTATTTGGCCAGATTTTCACGGCTGACCAACTTATTCTGTGCCTATTCAAAGGTGCTGCCCTTACTGAACCTGCAAAGTGCTTTGGACTTGGAAAATAACAAAACATATTTTAGCAAATGGAATATTTGAGATATTTAAGTCGAAGATTTGCTTCACTTGTGCCGGGGAACACACATATGCCTTTACCTAAATCAAGGCTCTGGCAATGAACCTGCTGTTGCTATCGTGTTTAGACACATGCAGGCCCCGATTAGGAGGGCAGCAGTGCTGGTCACTCGTAACCACTGGCTCTCATCTTTAATGACACGGCTAAGATTTCTTTAACCTCTTTGCCAAGTTTTCCTGTTAGTTCTGATAATTATAGCAAATGCTTACTAAAAATTAAGCTACCTACACAAATCTGTCCCCCAAAATAAGTACTGGGAGCAAATTATAACATCTCCCTGTCATTTCATGGATATCTGTATTGTCACTAGATTTATGTTCTAATGCTACATTATTACCTATTACCATAGTTGTTAAAACCTTACTTTTCATGCTAATGAAAATGATGAAAGACAGGGGTTTTGACATAAATACTGTAATAAGAACCATATTAACGTGACAGATGATTGCTCCTCTGTGACAGGCTATGAAATCCCATGCAAGAGTTACAGGAGGATCATTTACATGCCTGCTCATCCATCTCTCCCTGCAGGGAAGCACAGGATTCATGTTCAAGATTGTGGAGGGATGGGAATCAAAAATAAGATTACAGAGAGGCACAGACAGCATCCTAGAAAGAAACATCTTCTGAGGTGCAGCTCTCTGCAGTGCCTAGAGGCAAAAACTGTTAATTATATGACCTAAGCACAGAATGGTTGAGGCTGGAAGGGACCTCTGCACATCACCTTGTGCAACCTCCCTGCACAAGCCCATTGCACAGTACCACATACAGGTGCCCCTTTGCTCCAAAACCACAACTTGGCAGCCCCTGTCAGCTCTGGAACCACCCAAGTGACCATGCCTGAGTTTAGGGGTCTAAGTTTAGGCTTCATTTTCTAATACAAGGCCAATTCTGACCTTGGATCCAACTGATTAAGCTGGGGTTTTTCTGTCGGTGCTGACCGGTTTTGCAGTATCTGAGTCAAAAAAGGTGGATCAGGAAAAGGTGCATCATTAAGGAAAACAGAGAAGACAAGTGACAGGCTCTGGAGTAAGAAGGTAACTTCTCTGGCATGAGAGGAAGAACATTCCTCCCTGGAAGCAAAGGAAAAGGAACAGTGTCTGCTTCAGACAGGAAGAAACGGGATCCCATCCTATCCCCTTTTAATGAGAAAATTCTTACCAGTTCTGCATCAGCTGTTACCCCACTGATTTCAATCCAATGAATAAATTGGATTACAGACTATAGACTATATAGAATCACAGAATTTAAGTAAGAAAGAGAGCAGATATAAATATACTTGCTTTTTACTAGTAAAGTAACTAGTTGACTGTTAAAATAACTGTTACAGCAGCATTTCAAGAGTTTTTCACCTTGCAAAGAGAAAGAAGAGAGCAAAAGAAAAGAGCAACCACATATATAACTAATAAAATCCTGATTTACTACCTGCATTTGTAAGAGAGAGGTTCCCCCTTTTTAAAAACATAAAAGCAACACCTGCTGGAGGGACTTGCTGGAGGTTGCTTGCCTTTTCCATTCTCTGCAGTCTTGCTTTTGGTCCCTTGTCCCTATTTTTGATTGCCTTTCTGCAATGCTACAATAACACAAGCAAACTTTCTAAAGATCTGTTGCGCTCATTTCTTTGCTCTTGGGCTTTCTTGAAAAAGTCACTAGAACTGGATTATAATTCATCTTCAAAGGTGAGTTTATTATTTTCCTCAGTAGGTGAGAAAATCAACTATAAAAGAAGTTCTCTCTCATCAGCTTCTTATCCTTGTAATAGCAAATAAGTGAAAATTCCCAGGGTGCCAGTGGCATCACCTTCACTCTGCAGTTTAGCACATTCTCCTTTAGCAGCAGTTCAGAAGTTCACTAAACGAGAACTGATGCCTTCAGCTTGTGACAAATATTTGTGGCACAGTGTGAAGTTAAAGAGGTTAAATAATTACAGCATGCAGCAACCCACAGAATCCATAAAGTTAAGCACTAGCTTGAAACAGCAGCATACAAGAAGTCAGCAAGCATTGATAAAGCTGTGAAGTGAGGAGCTGTGCACCACCACGGGGTTAGCTTGGGACCCACAACTCCAGCACACCGGGGAACGCAGCCCTGACAATGATTTATTTGTCAGTGCATACACTGACAGCCAAACCAGCCGGAGAGCAAACAAGAAATAAAAGGGCAGAGGGAAAATATTTGGGTTAGAAATTGTTCTGAAATTTTCTAATAAAAAAAATCAATTACAAAACAAAGAAGTGGTGTGCAGTGTCTAAGGCTATGCACGTTGGCCTGCGGCGAGGAGCAAAGTCATTTATCTTCAAGGCAGTCATGCCCGACAAAACAGGAGAGCCGGCTTTGCTCTCTACTTGAAAACCCTAGGCAAATTGGGTTGCTAATTTCATTGTGCCACTTGCGAGAAGCCATTTCAGTTATTGGTGCTGTGGGTTTGCAGTACCAACTGTCCAACCACTTTCAACGTTTGTTTCTTAGAAAATCGCTGTGTCCTAAGATTAGAGCTAACAAGAGTGCTCAAAAGTAATAATAAAGCAGTGGAGAGGAGCAGTGCTGCTTGTGGAAATACAACAACCTAAGCCTCAGCAGATTAAGGTTCGACTTCTCCATCTAAAGTGTTTAGCAAAGCACTTGTTCAATGTTCAACCACTTCAAGATAGCAACTTTTGACGAGGTCTGCATTAACCATATGCTCTTTTGGACGCAGACCTGAGCGCTTGTTACAGCACAGAAAGGCACAAAAGCCACAGGATTGTATCTTAGGTTGCAAGGCTGAACTCCCAACGGCTCTGCGATGTTTTCCTCCACTCAGCAACACGGTAAAGGGACATTTTTGCTCCGCTTAGTGTGCTGCACTTCACCATCTATTTGTTTCTTGAACAAAATACATCACCAACATAATTTTAGTTTATTATAATAATTTATAATAATTATTTCAATAGTTTTTGCTACTCTTCAGTCTTAAGAAGAAGAAAAAAAATATCTTCAGGGCTTTAGTCTAAAGATGTTTATGGTGTGTAACTCGAAACAGCATTTGCTCTTGCACTAACTAGAAAAACAAAATTAGACTTCCCATTATCAGACCTTTTTAAACTATGTATTCAAACAGCAAGAGAGGTGATTCTCCGTTCATCCTTCCAAAGCAAAGATAGAGGCAGCCACCACTTACACGTGAATCTTGCAAGATTCGTCCTGAGAGGTGGTCATATAAAAACATGATCTTATTCAACAGAATAACTCTGCTTGTGTATTCAGACACACTTGCTTATTTTCTTATGGGAAAAAGAAAAAAAAGCATTCGTGACCTATATTTTCTGACAACTACTGGAACAAACTAAAGCCTATTCTGTCCTGAAGCTCATGAACCATCTTTCTACCCCTCCTTGTGTGACCATTCTAAGTATCTACCAATTACAAGTTAGGCTGTGCAATTAGGACATCTCCTAATTGCAAAAAGCATAGGATATGCTTTTTGGATACTTCCAGGAGCATAGATATTAAAAGTGGTGGGAAGCAAAAGGAAACAAAATCACCATGCAAGGTAAAGTGAATTGCAAGCACCTCTTTTTGGCTAGAGACTGTCTTGATGCAGAAAGATGAAATGAAAGGAAAAAAAGTATCACAAGAACCATGATAAATTCCCAAGAGATGGAAGGGCAGCACTTGGAGCAGGGCAGACCCAAACATGCTCTGACCTGCAGCTCTGGCCTATGAAAATCATCCAACAAACTGTGAGCGC
The DNA here is from genome assembly GCF_000705375.1 of Tinamus guttatus. The sequence continues at coordinate 207,676 of NW_010585308.1, forward strand.
TTTCCAGCTCGAGTAGCTCAGGAAAGGGGAGAAATACAGGTGGGATGGCATCTAGCCGCCTTGCTTTGCAAGCAGCCATGGTGAAATCCACTGCAGTCACCGCAGCTGGGAGCTTACCTTTCACAGCAGGCACTGCTGTGCATATAAATACTGTAAAACACACCTTTGTTTTTGATGTGAAAGCTGTTTATGTAAAAGCTAAAATGACTGTGCCTATATCCAGGTCACAGCAGAATGAAGTATGCGACTAAAAGAGAAGCGTGAGCCGTCTTCCCATTCATATTTATGAACTTCAGCACGGAAACGAAGCTGCAAGTGATCCGAACAGATGTGATGTTGATGGGACCCTGCTCTTCCTCTAATATCACATCGGGCTATCATAGGCAGCTGGGAGACTGCAGAAACTGCCTTCACAAAACTCCCTCAGCAGCCCTGTGTGCAGCATGTGAGATACACAGGCCTCATGTCACATTTTGCTTTTTTTCTTTAAATAGCAAATTGTTTATAACACACACACACACACACATAAAAAGGCCCCAGAGATACAAAGCTTTAAAAAGATAAGTATAAAATAGCTTCTGCCTAAAGGATCAATGAGCAATCTGCGATTTCCATCATCCTAACATAAAACCAGGAAAAAGTGCGCTCCCACTGGGTACAAATATGGAAATGCCCCATTTAGCGGTGACATAGCTGCAGCGGTATTATCCTGAGACAGAAGGGAGCTTTCGCACGATGTTTTAGCATTTTAATTAAGATAAGTTAGCTGCTTCTGTAACCTTTATGGTATGCGGCACTACCGTTTGCAAGAGGCAGTCCAGGGCCGGCAGCGCGGCCCTCGCGTGCTAGTAAAACCCGTAACAACAGCTACATCGTGAAGGGCCGTCTCACAAGTTTGCTGCCAATTAATTGGGTGGTAATAAATAGAAACAAGCTCCACAAAGACTCAGAATATTAAACTCTCTGAAAAATTATCTGCTCTATCAAGCAGCACAACGTCCCAGATGAAATTCTGCAAGAACTGTACTTTGGCCTGGAAACCCTTATTGTGGTGAGGTTGGGAGGCCTTCTCCATCTTAACATGTAATTGAACTTAATGGGAAACGTTAATTAAATAAAGGAACATGAGAAAAATCCCCGCAGGCGACCAAGAGTTCTGATTAGAGCGCTGTGGTAAGCCTAAACACAGCGTAACAGACCGTAGGGCGCAGAGGGCCAAATCTTCTGGTCTATATTTGAACGGTTACTGTTTTTAAACAGGCAATTAGAAGTCGGAAGTGTTAAACGCGCTCGTGCCAGGTTCACAGGGGGAATCTCGTCAAGTCCTAACTGAAGGGCTCCCACCGTGTGCGCACGCTCCGTGCTAGGGAAACGCCGAGCCCCACGGCTAACATCTGGTGTCAGGTTTTGGGAGCTGGGGCACCAAGAACCAAAGACCGGGCTTGACGTTGTGTCCAAAACGGACCCAAATCAAGGTCCACTTCTCTCCTAACGCTCGGGTCTACCTCTTCATACTGAAAGGCAGGACGTGCTGCCTGAACGCCAGAGGTAAAAGTGCCCAATAAAAGGAAAATGAGAAATTCCTTGGAAAAGCAGGCCAAGATTCAACAGCAAAAGGAGTTTCAAAATACCCACGGTGGGGAAAAATTAAAAAGCAGATTATAAACAAAAGGAAGTGTAAGAAAACCAATAATGAACACAAAGCTTAGAGAGGACTTAAGGATCTGGGCAAAAATTCATGTAAGACAACAGGACTCTACTGGGGTCAAACAGGAAAGGTCTCTCTGATTTAAGTGGCTCCACTGACACTCCAATATTTTTGCAGGAAGTTTCTGTGAATTCCATACAAGCATTATCTAATCTTATTTTCACCCTGAAATACCTGAAAGTCACTAGTGAGCCACTAATTTCTGGCACAACTCCACTGAAACAGAGAAAGCCAAGTCACTTCTTGCCCTTGGATTTTCTAAATATTCCAGCACCAACATTACCAAGGTTTTCATGTAACGTTCAGAGGAGGGGGAATGTAAGAAAAACACTTATTTGATGACACTAAAACATTTCATAAATTCAAGTGAGCTTGCTAAATTGTTTAGGTTCACTTATATTTTATATTCTCCCCATTTTTTTCAGCTGTACTTTTTGTTACAGTAAGTTTGATACCAGAAGTCTAAATAATTTTTTTTACTCATATAGATATACATTCAGCTCAAAGGTAATCACAGCTTTGAATGTCAGTGGAAGACTTTGTGTTTTAGAACTGTACAAACTGGAAAACTATTGCAAGCAAAATTATCATTTTTGAATCCCATGGTCTTCTCAGGGTAATCGCTCACCACTTCTTTCACCAAAATTCTGCTTCCTCTGTCATTTCAGAAGCACTCATAAATCATCGCTACATCAAACAAAACCCCTGCTGTACTAAAAGCAAGTATAATAAAGAGAAGAGCATTTTAATGAGACACACAATTATGCTATACTGTACAATGCCTGAATGGCTTCTTTTGATTTTTTTCATTAGCTCATCTTATCCCTCATAATGATTTTTCCTTTTGGCTGCTCCCCCCAAGCAGCGTGTTTGAAGAGCATCGCAATTGCTGGGAGCCCCTCTCACTCCAAGAGCATATTTAGGCCCACTTTCTAAGCATGCAGCAACTTGCATGAAGATCCATAACTCAAATGGATGCAGTCCCTGCCTACTTTTTTCTGATGTGCAGTAGGTAAGCAAACAAGCAAAAAATGTTCCAGTGTTAAGGAGAAATTCAGGTATCGGAAGACATTTTTGTTAATCCACCCTACATTGGTGATCGTGGTGGGAAAAGTTATCCAGTATCTTCAAATAAGAGTTTGCGAACACTGCACAGGGTTAAATCCTTACAGGCAAGACTGATCTGAATGTAGACTATGCAGGTGCAATTATTTTGTATAGAAAAAAAAGGAGAATTAGATTTAAATCCCATGTCTGGCAAAAAGATCTGAAAGTTGCCTAATTTTCCACAGAATTACAGTTGAAGCAGGAGCTATACTATTTGGAACACTTTTCACTTCTTTAAAAAAGTTTTTAATTAGAAGCATAATTATTTGCATCTTCACAGGGACAGAGACTGTTCTAGTAAAGCCTCTGTCGCCATCCTACGCTCGTCAAGCAAGAGGAAAGGAAAAGTATGAACACCCCTTGAATTTGGGGCTTTAAAACACCAAGAGCTCAGGAGGTGCTGCAAAAAAAAAGCTTAATTTGAACCTGCACTGTACATAATTCCTCTATATATGAAGAATTCTGAAGGAGCAAATATAATTAAGCAGCACATCAAGGGTCTTGGGCGTGTTTGGCATCTCCAGATCCTTTTATTTGCTTTTTTTTTTTCCCTCGGGTGTAGTCAGAGCACCTGGCAGTGCATTTAAGTATGTTGGGGTTTTGTGGCATACGACGCAGGGCCAACAAGCACAACACAACCCTGGCAAGACATGGATGGAAAGGGATGAGAGAATTATCCACAGGAAGACGGAGCTCAGTTCACATGTCCTTCCTGGACCTGTCATCTACACGCACAAGCAAAGCCTGACGGCTGAGACATCATCCTAATATCTCAAGAAACTGCCAAATTATTCTAGAGAAACAGCGCAAAGCTGTAAAAAGGAACTGGATAAATGGTTCTGGAGACCTTCGGGGGCATCGCACTGTCTGGGAAATCACAACTGACTCCAGCTTCAAAAACATTTCACCCCTGCATTAGTGAGCTTCAAACACGCTTACTCCTCCAACTGGAGTCAAGAAGTGAAACTGGTTCCTTTCTGCCACACACACTCCAAGGGCTGTAAGTAATGATATAGTATAGCCCGAATATGCACTTCATTAAAATGCTCTTCTTTCTATATACCTTCAGTAGAGATTAGATTTGCTCGAGTGAGGGATCCTGTCTCATGACAGCACAACTCCTGAGGGCTCCTGAAAGGACAGCAAAAGGAAGCGGCATCTCTCTTTGTTTTTTAAAAAAAAAAAAAAAAAAAGGGGGGAGGAAAAAAAAAAAAGAAAAAAAAAAGAGGTCTGAGTGTCACTCCTTGTAAAACCTCGGGCTTCTAAAATATTAACTTTACTTGACAGTAGATTTCCAGTTTGTGCAGCTTTAAGCTTAACTGTCTGTCAGAAAATTATATAAATCTGATTGCCCCTGTCAGAGCCAGATATGCTTTAGCTCTCAGACTTCCCAGAAACGACATTACTTATCCTTTAGAGACGGAAGTGGTGTGCTGCCAGCACAACCAGCATCTCATTATGGACCCTGAAGTCATTAGTGCTGTTCTTGCACAGAGCTGCGTTCATTTGAGATGGCAACAAGGGCAGTAAAAGCCACCACCCAGCACCCAGAGAAGGCCACCAGCGACTGCTCTGCCTGGTGCCACCTAAGGTAGGGGTGGGAGGTTGCAGAAAACCCTGATTCTGCACAACAACTTTGGCCAGGAACTCAAATAGAAGTAACAGCTAGAGAGGAATCAGTTGGTCCAAAAAGGAGCGGGATTCTGGGCTCAACTGTTTAGGTCAGGATAACCTGGTTAATACTCCTGTCTTTGCCTCTGAGCTGAACGTATTTATTTTCACGTATCCTCTCCCAGAAAACTAGAAGAATTTCTGTGGTCTCTAGTTGGGAACGAACCCACTCATGGGGCAAAATATATTCGAGAGCGCAAAGCAAGTTCCAGACAGACTTGTGGGAATTTTTCCATTTGGATCACTGAATTAAATAGACAATTGTTCCCACTCAGCTTTAAACAAATCTTCCTCCCATGCAGTCGTAGTTAGGTTCCGTTGCACATATGCATTTTGACAGCCTTTAATTAAAGAACCATATGTTCCATTTCTACAGGGTCTCAAAATATTAGCTTACATAGACCCCACAGATTGAAAAGACTGAGGGACCTCCATAAGCTGAAAGAGTTGCTTGAGCTGAGAGACTTTTGACTGACTGATCTGTTCGGTCTGTACGTTGGTGGTTCACGTCGTTAATGCTAAAGGGACCATCACATCTGAGAATAGCACTTTAAACAAATCAGCAAGAAATTAGAAGAGCAACACTAATAACCGTTCCATGGAAGCCTACTCCTTAGAATAAAAATAACATTAGCTCTGATCAGGTTCTGTGTTTTTCTAGCGTCGTTTTCCATCTTTGAGTAACGACTTTGGTATAAAACAAAGCTGCTAATTTGCGACGCTCGAGTTTTCACTCTCACAACTGCTGTGCTTTAAGCTGTGTGCACTGAAACCTGTATTTTGCATATGCCTTAGCAAGGTATTACTGTACCACTTCTGAGAGCTTTAAAAGTGCTCAAAAAAAAAGGTTAAGGTCCCCCAATGCCAAGCCATACTGCACGAATTCTCCACTTACTGGTAGAGAAGCTGCTAAAACCCTTTGGGTCATTATTCAGTTTCTCAATTTTTCTTTAAAGATGGGATAAAATTACAAACCTTTAAAGTTTTTCAGACAATGCTACTAAAGCTAGTCCTTATAATATATGCGCCCAGTGAATTTATTAATGGAAAGAGGCCTATCAACAACACCTCTGCCTTAACACAAAGGTCTATAAGTTAAAGATTAATGTAGTTTGGAGAATATTGTGAAACTCAAGACTACTTTATTCATTTTTAAAAAATTCTCTGACCTATCTCAGGTGGTATTTAATCTTGCAATTCCTAGTGCATTCTAGTGTATACATCGTGAAACCTTGATAGTTATCTGCATTCCATCACTTAGTTTAGGTCTAAAAATAGAAGGTTTGGAGCTATAACAGCTTTCAGATATTTCCCCATTAGCAAAAAGCTAATTTCTGAGCTCATTCCAGGGCCAATTAAGTTCAAAAGGCAATTAAGGCTTCAGAAATCCCTGATGGTAGGAAAGGTTCCACCTAATATCCACGAGCACTTTGAAACAAAACATATTTTAGGATTATTAGGAAAATGTGGCCTCAGACTGTGGCCAAGAGCTCGCAAGAGCAGGGTTATTAATAATCTTGTTGTGTGAAGCACGTTTCCACAGCAGGGGGCACACAGGTCTCGTGAAGCAAATTGGCAGCTCAGTGCTGCATCACTCCATGCCATGAGGAAAGCTCAACAAAATCTCTTGCAAGAGGACAGACATCACCTAGGCCTTCCATTTAGCCAAAGTTCTGCTACTTTCTGAGAGCTCCTATCTTCTGCGAAGCCACTGAGGTGCTTCCCAGCTTCAAAAGGCCCTGTTAAGCCAGGCGGTTTCTCCAGCATCTGTAACAGCAGCAGCTTTGGTTGCCTCTGCTTTCACAGTCCTGCCATTGGGAACTGAGCTTTGCAGTGCACAGCCACTCTGTGAGCAATGCCCATTCCTCCCCACTCTCTGTCATATGATCGCAGAATCACAGAATTATAGAATCATTATGGCTGGAAAAGACCTTCAAGATCATCAAGTCCAACCGTAAACACTTCAACACCCTGTCTGCTAAACCATGTTCTTAAGTGCCTTGTCTACATGTTTCTTGAACACTGCCAGGGATGGTGACTCCACCACTTCCCTGGGCAGCCTGTTCCAATGCTTCACTACTCTTTCCATGTAGAAATTCTTCCTAATGTCTAACCTGAACATCCTCTGGTGCAACTTGAAGCCATCTCCTCTTCTCGTATCAGTAGTTATTCTGGAGAAGAGATCAACCCCACCTCACTACAACCTCCTTTCAGGTAGTTGTAGAGAATGGTAAGGTCTCCCTGAGCCTCCTCTCTTCCAGACTAAACAACCCCAGCACCCTCAGCTGCTCCTCATAAGGTCTTTAACCAGCTTTGTTGCCCTTCTTTGGACACACTCCAGCTCCTCCATATCCTTGCAGTGAGGGGCCCAAAGTCGAACACAGTGTTCGAGACGCAGCCTCACCAGCACTCACTACAAGGGAATGACCCCTTCCCTGCTCCCGCTGGCTGCACTGTTCCTGGTACAAGTCAGGAGGCCGTGGCCTTCCTGGCCACCTGGGCCACTGCTGGCTCATGTTCAGCCGGCTGTCACCCAACACCCCAGATCCTTTTCTGCCACACAGCTCTCCAGCCGCTCTGCCCCCGGCCTGTCGCACTGCATGGGGTTGTTGTGACTGAAGTGCGGGACCTGCCCATTGGCCTTGTTGAACCTCATACAGTTGGCCTCAACCCATCGATCCAGCCTGTCCAGATCTCTCTGTAGAGCCTTCCTACCCTCAGGCAGATCAAGTTTTCCTCCCAGCTTGGTGTCATCTGCCAGTTTGCTGAAGGTGCACTCTATCCCCTCATCCAGATCATCAATCAAGATATTAAAGAGGACCAGCCCCAACACTGACCCTTGAGGAACACCACTTGTGACCCTTTGCCAGATGGATTTAACTCTATTCACCACCCCTCTCCGGGCCCAGCCATCCAGCCAGTTTTTCACGCAGCAAAGAGACCACCTGGCTAAGCCATGAGCTGCCAGCTCCAGGAGAAGGCAGTGGGGACTGTGTCAAAGGCCTCACTAAAGTCTAAGTAGACCACGTCCACAGCCTTTCCCTCATCCACTAGGCAAGTCACCTGGTCATAGAAGGAGATCAGGTTAGTGAGGCAGGACTTGCCTTTCATGAACCCGTGTTGGCTGGGCCTGATCCCCTGGTTGTCACACACATGCTGTGTGATCGCCCTCAAGATAATCTACTCCATAACATTTCCCGATGTTGAGGTCAGGCTGACAGGTCTGTAGTTCCCCGGATTCGCCATCCAACCCTTCTTGTAGATGGGCGTCACACTGGCAAGTCTGCAGTTGTCTGGGATATTCCTCTGTACACAAGTCTAAGAAGGATGGAAAGGAAGACAATTCATTTTTAATGCACAAGGTAACTGACGGCCTGCGAAGGGAGCCTGGGGAGAAGGCTGGGAAGAAGAGCACATGAAAGAGCAACTTGTGTGCAAAGAATGTAAGTTATGTTCATGCAGGGACTAAAAGATGCAGAGCAGAAATATAGGCTTTAGTCTGAAAGCCCTTGGGTATCTTCCACATGAAAGTGCAGAGCGACTCCATCTCTTTGAATATGTACACATGCAGGAACCGGGCTTCAAACTTGCGTGAGCTTCCTCCCCACACAGCTTAAGTAAGTTTAGAGATTCAGCCAATCCTTTTCCTTGAAACTTTTAGTCAGCGTGAATTTCCAAGGGAGACTGAGACAACCTCACGCACAAGCTTTCTTGTGAAAGTGCCAGTATTTCCCAGCAGCTGCCAAATTGTGAAACAGTAAAATATGCTCCATCACAGTGCTTGGGTCCTGGAACAGGTCCCAGCTGGCACCTGGAAGCACAGATGCAAACACCAACAGATCAGAACTAGAAGAAGAAGGGCCCAAGTTGGCAGAACTACTGTAACAGCACAGGCTACACAGCACCTAAGATCCAGGCCTCTTCATAACAAACACCTGAATTTCACAAATACAGAGAAGAAATGTCTCCCTAGCCAAATTGCTCAGCAGTGCTTTTATTTGGCTGAAGGGAAGGAAGCAACAACAGTGTGTGTGGGAAGAGGATAATACATGCTAAGGAGGACACATAATAAAAACATTTGCCAGTGTCAATAACTGATGCTGGCTCTCTCTGATCAGAACCTGGCCTAAGCCTACCAACACATTTCCTATGTATTAAGCAGCCACAATCTATATGTTATTGTAGCCATAAACTATGCATGTTTTATTGGCTGCAAGACTGTTAACCCCCCTTCAGAATTAGACAGTTATCATCTAATAAATGCTTTAATCGTCACTCTCACACACCCTTGCATCGAGCTGTGTCACAGTCTAACACTTCAGCGAAGAGACGCCATCTGTGAACCCAAGCCAGTGTATGTCAGCTGAACCTCCAACACAACTGTGATTCCCTGTCCCAGAACGTGCGACCCTTGGCACTCCGCACTGTAGGGTTTCTCTGCAGCACTCAGTAAAATGAAATGCTCACAGCCTCGCTGATAGCATAGAGCAAATTAGTTATGCTTCGCATCTTCTTTATGTATTTTTTTTATGCTGGAATTTCTTGGCATAGTGGCCTACAGATTTGAAACACATCAACAAATGCACAAGCTCTCAACTAGTCTTGCACCCAGCTAAACTGCACATTCCCATACCAATCAGTCCCAATAGCGTGCTCAGTACAGGAGAACCTCCACCCTCTTCTCACATGGATGAAGGCGTTTGACTGAACACCTTCTGGATATGCCTGGGCAAGCAAGAAATGCAGATCATGTTGTCACTTTCTGCTCCAGTCAAGTTCCATAGAAATGACCTGAATGAAGATACCAGTCTGCCTGGTAAGGATAATAAAGTTGATGAATAATGATACATCTTCTGTGATAGCAATTTCATTCACTGAACAGATTTGACAGTACAGTGAGGTTATTATGCATTATTTTTAGTACTAGAAATCAATGGCACTATTGTCCTTTTCAGTTCAGTTTGATTTAGATGAAGCTCAGTGTGCAGAGAGAATAATGAGGAGCACTACCTCACATTAAATGGAAACAGAAATCATGTTCTTAGCAGGGTGTGTTTTATGATAAGGTGATTGTTCTGCAAGCAGCTTCTTATTTCAATATTTTGGATGTTTAAATAAAGTGTGTGCTCAAGACAGATGGGAGTCTTGCAGGAAATATAATTCACCATCAGAAAAATGTCTTTTTTTTTTTTGGTGAGGAGAGTTGTTGTCGACATAACCCTCTGTGGTCCACAGTAGATTGTACATCCGCAGAGGGACACTGGGCTCATAAGAGAGAAAGACCCCAGGGAATACTAATCAATTGATTTGGGCATTTCCCCAAATTGCAGAAAGCCGGGGTTCATGTTTCTTGCTGTAACAAGAGCTTGAACCTGGGTCTTCAATCTTCTGAACGAGTACCCCAACCTATCTTACTGCCTGCTATGCTTGCTGAAAAACTCTGTAGAGTCCTGGTTTTATCTTAGTGCAGAACTGATCTTTTTATTTCTCAAACTTTTCTGCAAGTCAGAAGAAACATTTCCTGCCAACCAAGGGAAGAGGCAAGGCAAGGTTTCCTTACTGAGTTCTGTCAGAAAACCTCAGTTCTCAGCTGTTGATGCAAATGAATGAAAAGTTCAAGCTTCTTGCCTCCACAAGAACTAAATTACCTCATCTTCTCTTCCAAGGAAGAAAAAAGAAAAAGAAAAGAAAAAAAGAAAAAGAAAAATGCAGCTGCTTTTCCCTATGACCCTGGGCATCAAATTCCCCAGCCATACTCTGCCTTTCCCAAGTGCCAGGAGACACAGCTGTCTCATACTCAAGTTGCCCCCCAGCTGTAAGTTAAAACTGCAACTGTGCTTCACAGAACTGAAAAATGATTCTGGGGCAGCAGCAGGAAACAAAGTGAATTTAATAGAATGAATGAGGAACCTGGTGCTCATTACATTAACACAGCTTCTGCTTCATTAAATACATTTATTTTTACTTAAAAAATATCCTCCTGGCTTGTACTCCTTTGAAAAGGCAACTGGATCTACTCCCTACTCTGTTGGAGTATTAAAATCCCCAAGAGGAGCTTCCTGATACATGACGCCACACGGAGCAGTGACAGCACAAGCAATACCTGTGGCAGAGCCAAGGGCACACAGTGTTGGAGATGGCGGGTGAAACAGGGCCTCCCAAAACCACCCATCGACCTCCTTCGCACGAGCTCTGCCACACGAGATTTCCACAGACTTTGCAAGCACTGGAAAAGGACTAAACTCTGTGACATGCTGGAGAGCTGCAGCTAGGCAGGTTCCCTGTATGCAGGGCTCGCCTGGAAGCCACTTGGTGCGAGCTGCAGCTAGTCCTTGCTGGGCCCGAAGATGCAGCCCTCGGCACACCGTGTGCCAGTAGATGGCACTCTATTAATGACCTACACGCAGTTGGAGCCGCTCGCTGTTCCTGAAGGATATAGAGAGCCCACAGTTCTGTGTCTGCGGCCTGCAAGAGGCAGCATTTTGAGAGCAGAGGCCCAGCCTGTCACCAAAGCTCCCAGGAGCAAAGCAGAATGCCACAGTGCTTGAAGTGCAAGTGGATGTGAGCTAACCGCAGCACATCCTGATGACCTCTGCTTCTAGCAGAAACCCAGGCGCTATGGACCCGTGACACAGCACCCTGGCAAGACGCTTTCTCATCATACCCATCATCACCACAGATTACAAGCAGCACTCAGGTCTGCTGCAGGGATTCATTGCAAAATAGGTTAACGGATTCTTCTGAAAACATGATACCTCATGTTTTGTCTCATGACACCTCATGAGTCTGTAAAACTCAAGAATTTCGCAGCCATTTTGCTCTTCGGCACAATCGGTTCTACTGAGGCTCGTCTCAAAATTGCGATGAAGTCGAGTGTTTTAAGTCAGCAGGGCACTAAAACAGCAGCATTATTTTATCCTTGTTAGCCTCACCCTAGTTTAAACCACTTCTGTCCTCTTACGTGACAATCTTGACTCTGTGGGCAACACTAGATGCCACCAAACAGATTATCTTCTGCCAAAGTAACACTCTTGTGGCACTAAATAAGACGAGAGACACAGCTGTCTCATACTCTAGTTGCCATCTTTCTCTTATCCCATCTTTCCCTTCTTGGTTCCTCATCCCATCTTCCTCTTATCCCATCTTTCCTTATGGGAAAGGAGATCCCATCTTTCTCTTCTTGGTTAGAAAGTAGCAAATAATTCTCCTTCATTTTGAGCCTACTTGGCAAAACTATGATCCTTTACTGGCCTTCGTATTATTACGTATGGAGGGCAAAAAATAACAACCACCAAAAAAAAAAAGGAATTACAGAAGGCTCTTAGAAAGATAGGATACAGCAAGTGCATCCGCTAAAATGAATATAAACTAGAGGGTGACAATTTCCACATGCTCATGCCTTTTTGTTTATTCCAAAAAACTGCCTCAACTTTGATGATCTGCCCAAATTCTAGTGCTCAATAGCACGCTAAAAGCTGGCACTCGATCAAATCTTATGGTTACATTCCCATTTCTCCTTTATGAAGCTGAATTTCCAGGTCTGTTATAAAAAGGGGATGTAATTTATTGCCCTCTCAGTTTGGAAACATCAGAGAAATTCAGTTCTGCAGTTCATGTGTTTGGCACATTTTTCCCTGCAACTAGAAAGCTGTTTTCCTCTACTACAGCCTGAAAACAAACACTTCTGGTAGCAGGAAAGCTTTCAAGTAATGAGGCTTCAGGCTGCATTACCAATCAAAATCCATTAACTGGTCTATTTAATGTAGCAGAAAAAAAAAGCACAAATATGCAAATCAAGCTTAATAAAAATACAAACATTTCTGGATAAATAACTTCCATTTCTAAGTATCGGCAAAGACTCTCACCCAATCTGCCTTCCTTCTGTGCATGAAGATAAAATGCGCTCTGGTAAATCCAGGTTAGATCTCAAGCTGAGCTTGTGCCAGTAACATCTTGCTACTGCAAACAGGTAATGGTTTAAGTCATACATAAAGAAGCAGCGAGCCTATCTGATAGGTAAACTCATTCTTTGCCTTGTTCCACATTGGCCTTAGCTCACTTTAGGTACTTGTGCTCCAAGAAAGCTACTGACTAATATCAAGGAACCCAGAAGAGATTAAGAAAATCATCAAGTACAGAAAAAACACGACTTCTAAGGAAAATCTGCATAACAAGCCAACTGTCAGCAAAATCATCTCCATGTGTATTTTAGTATAAAGCCTGAAAATATTTTTGCCCAGGCATTTCCTCTAAGCATAAGCACTAAAAGTGATCATCTCCAAAGGCCAACCATGTTTTTACATATAAAAGCGAGCTCATTAGAAATATATATATGCAAAACCCCTGAAGCTGCCCATAAACATATGAATGCTTGAGCTCGGTTTGCAAGTAAATATACAAATGCGAGGGGAACACCACTACAAATCCCTGCAGTAACCATATTACCATTTAAGGTACACGGAGCTAATATATAAGAACTGCTTTTAACAGACAAACTGGATTTTTTTATTTTCAGTGCCCATTTCTGGGGTGAATTGCTACTTCTGCTGTGTAACTTTTTGCTGTCCTTAGTGTATTTGTCAGGGCAGAGATTTTGCAAACCCAACAAAGAGTATAAAACCTAGGTATTTTTCACACCTGCTTCAGTGGTGTAGAATGAAATATTGTACCCACAATCACTAGGCAGGAGTTATTGGTCAAACCTGGGCTTCTAGAGCAATTTCAACTGCTTTTCTTCTAAGATTTTCTTTTCACCTTTTACTTGCTACTGATTTTCAAGTCTCCTTAGTGTCCATTTGTGAGAGAGCAATGATGCCCCATATACCTTTGGAAAGGCTGCCACCAGCCTTATACAACTGCTTGTGAGGCAGATGCATAGCTGTGCACATGTATTTATAAGGGTCATGCATTCAATCATGCGACTTCTTGTAGCTTCAGAAGGGACTGTTTCTCTGGCCGTAGAAATACCCACCCTGTATACAGCTAAGCTCTTTTAGGTACCAGATTGCAGAGTTAAATTTCATGGATGAAAGTTGGTCTCAGAAGCCACCAACTTGTCATCTCCTTTACTGAAGGTTTTTTGTGCCCATTGAATGCAAAGTCCATGCTGCAAAACTTGACAGATGAAACCTGGACTGTTGACTTTTTAAAACGAATTTTCCTGAAGAGGATGAGCAAGCAAAGAGGCACTTAAATTACCACATCGCTGAGCTGATATACTACAATTTTACAAAGCTAATTAAAGGTGGAACAATGTGATGATCAAATTAAGGTCATGATTAAGATCAAATCAATAAATCACTAAGTTCAAGTGACAAAAATCGCCAATACATCAGAATGTAAAAATAAGGCAAAGCAATTTAGAATAAAAATTAATTCTGTTTCTCAAGCCCACCTTTAGAACATGGCACAAAAAACACACTTTATTTCCAATCCACTTACAGAAGTGCACTGACCTATCTGAGGAAAGGCAGAGATGGATGGCCCTGTCCTATAACATAGGTTCATTCTGGTCTAATGTGCTCGCCAAACTACAGCAGACTCTGTAGAGCCCTTTAGGTTCGAGCAAACATTACCTTATCTCTGCTGCGCCTCCAAGAGACTTTCCTATCTCCTCTTGCCCCCCGATCTGATTCCATCTGCTCAGGGGCTGGGGAGCTGTATGCTTGGAGGTTCCTTCTTCTACTACTTGTAATTTTAGCACAGCCAAGAAGATGCCTTGTCATTAGCCATGTAGAATTGTACCAAACTTCAGGTACCTGAAAATATAGTCACATTCATTCAAACATGTAAAATAGCAAAATTGCAAAGACATCAGAGATGAAATGAAGAACAGCCACGCTCAAGCTGCTTATGTTAACTCAGAAGACTCTCTCCCTTTTAACCAGCTGATCTGTTGTCCTAACAGCTGGCCTATCAAAGCATTCTTCACACACACTTATGTTTTGGGTCAAACCCTAGCAGGAGTTCACTTAAGGAGCACTATAGCCCTCCGACACAATCTCTTTTTCCTTCTTTCCCAAGGGATCAAGATAGGCTTGGAGACACAAACAACTCATTTTATCTCCCCTTTCTAACTCCTCGGACAGTCTATACATTTATTGTAATTAAAATGAATGTGCTTTCCTTTCCTTGGGAAAACTGATATACTTTTTTTTAGGCTGGGCATTATCTATACTTGAGTAGCGAATCACTAATTGACTCATCAAAAGAAAAACTTTTTTCCTTTAGTTATATAACTCATTGGCCTATTTCAGTGTTAAGTGTCTACCACTGCATCTTCCACATATATCCTACACTCCACAGTACAAGACGGATGTGGAGCTTCTGGAGAGAGTCCAGCGCAGGGCCACAAGGATGATCAGGGGCCTGGAACATCTGCCCTATGAGGAGAGGCTGAGGGAGCTGGGCCTGTTCAGCCTGGAGAAGAGAAGGCTGAGAGGGGATCTAATCAGTTTATATAAATACCTCAAGGGAGGGAGTGCAGAGGACGGTGATGGTCTCTTTTCAGTGGTAGCCACTGATCGGACTAGAGGAAATGGCTGGAAACTGAAGAACACACAATTCCATAGGAACTTAAGGAAAAATTTCTTAACAGTGAGGGTGACAGAGCACTGGAACAGGCTGCCCAGAGAGGTTGTGGAGTCTCCTTCTCTGGAGATCTTCAAAACCTGCTTGGATGCAGCCCTGTGCCATGTGCTCTAGGTGACCCTGCGTGTGCAGGGGGTTGGACTAGATGATCTCTAGAGGTCCCTTCCAACCCTAAGCATTCTATGATTCTACATTTCTTAACTATTTGTTAATGCAGAGACTGACACAAAATACAGTCATACTTGGTCTTTCCAAGACAGGATAGAACTGGCCTCCCCAAGGGCTGCTCTCCAGCCACTCTCTAAGTATTCTTCCAGTGCAAGTTAGGTTCTCCAAACAGATTATAAACTCTATCTTGGTTCCGCTTAGGAGGTTATGCAGTTATGTGTATCTAGCTTTATAACTTCCTGCTTTAATTTCACTGTTCCAAGTCACATATTGAGTGTTTGTTGTTTTCTGTCTTTAACACAGCAACACAGAAACTTAAATCATCCACAAGTACAGTTTCAGCATAGCACTGGTTTTTAACCCAGGAAAAATCAAAAAAGAACACCACCACCACCACCCTACCATTAAATAGTTACAGGTCATTATTTGTTTGCATAAGTCAATTTAAGGTGCCAGCCCCTGAAATGCAGACCTTACTCATGCGTTGCTTTGCCCTCTCTGTCTATGCCCTTCAGCAACTTGATAGGAGAGGGCTTGATAGGGTCCCACATCCCAGGAACCGGCAAAAAGCAGTAAATGCATTCATGAATGCATTTTCACACAAAGGATGGCTAGTTGACATACCCTATCTGTTACAAAAGCATTGTTGTCTGCTACAAATATGCTGCAAATTAACATTTCTGGGTAGAAAATGAGAAATTAATTCGATCAGTGTCAAGTTTGGTTCACGCCACGATGCTCCTGGCGTCATGATACATCATGAGCAGATTAGCAGTAGCGTTGTGTGGATCAGATTCATTTTTGTCAGAAACAAAAATGCAAATTTTTCACGGAATATATTTACTCCACCTAGAATGAAGTAGCTTTCTACAATTAGATGTGTGCTGTGGTCATGGCTGCATTTTCTTTTTCCTGATCCAATCGGAACTGGCTGTGGCTGCATGGTTACCAGACAAAGCAATTGCTATACACCTCCTGTTGACTACAGAAATAACCAGGCATTTGAACAAATCAAACACAAAGCTACAGATATTAACCCTGGAAATCTCCAGCAGAAGCATTTTTTAATCTAAGGTAGGACAGGCTCATAAATAATTTACAGGGAGTTATGACTTTATATTATCCAAGTAGTATATCTGGGAGGCAAGACTAGAATCCGTGGTGTGGGCTATTCCCCTTTGAGATCCGCAATAAATTTCTTACATTATAATCTGTTGTGAAAAAATATTCAGGTTGTCACGCTCCATACACTGGAGGCATTCTAAGTGGCCTGCCACTGCGTCCCCACTGGATGATAATACTGCCCAAATTTCTCATCATTTTACACTTTCGCTCCATGGCTGTGTGCTTGTTACAGCTCGCTGCTATAAAAATGATTTTTAATGGAAAAAGATCTGACAGGAACTTTATGCTTCCTTGACAAAATTTTTATTGGGCTGAATACTGGAATATTACTGACGTAGCTTTGGACAGGCAGCTCTGAGCTGAGGAATTGCTCTGGGAGGAGGGTAGCAAGGAAGTCTTTATTGCTGTACTTACACCTCCAAAATGAAATGCCCTCAGAGCAGAGGAGGCAGCTATCAGAGAACAGTATAATCCCTTGAGGCTTATCACCACGCTTACACCATCAGGTGCAAAGACTCCAGTTTTTCCACTTAAGTTTAACACACACCCCAAACCTTATGCCCACTTACTGCTATTGTACTTAAATGCCTCCCAGTCTTGTGCTTATCCACAGCTGACAACTATGAAACTCAAAACTGAGGTGTTTGAAACCTTTGCTCCCACAGCAGCATCAGTTGATCCACTTAGTGATGGCCCCAGTCCCAACTCATCTTTGTCCTCCCCCCAAGCAGCATGTCTTTGGTGCCAACAGAGCGAGCTGTTTCGGAGCAATAAAAAAAAAGTTAATGCAGTCTAAAATCCAGAAATATCCTAAAGATGTTAGGTCTGGATTTACAAAGATATTTAAGGGCTTAAACATGCAGATACATACAGTAGCTGGCTTCTGGAAAATGCCTAAGTACCTAATATTACAAAATTTCTTTGAAACTCTCACTAGTTTCATCTCTGTATTTTGAAATGCTTAATGCTGAAAAGTTCCCAGTCCCCCAAAACTTAAGAAACACTGCTAAAAGATCTGGCCTTAAAGAACCAGGGCTTTTAAAAAGACTTAAGGAGTTTGGCTCAGACCCTGAAAAGGATTTACATGCCTTGAAACACGTAGATACTTTCCTGTCTTAAATCTGGCCTTTGGTCTACATGTTGCTGTCTCCCTGCTTTTTATGGTGCTATTTTTTTTCCAGGCAGTATAGTGGAGTATGAAAATTCCAGTGCTTCTTTGCTGGCATCTTCAAGGTAAACACATAGGAGAGCTTTTTGATGAAGCCAAATGCATGGGAATTGAAATTATATGCTTAATCAGAAGTATTGCACCAGGCTATATAAAGGCCTCTTACTGCTCCCTGAGTGTATGTTGACCTAGTAGGAATAAGCACCTATTAACTAAAGATTAATTAAAACTTATAAACAGATTTTACAACCATTAGATGTCTCTCAAAGTGCTCTGAAAAACATCATTTACTAGTAAAAAGTATTTTAGAAACTTCAGCTAAGAAATAAAGAATACATGGCTCCATGACTTACTTCAGGATACAACCTTTTGGTCTAAAGATTTCTAGCATAGGTCATAAGACTTAAATTTGTAAAAATTCATGCTTTTTGCACTCCATGTGACTGACTCACCTTTACAAGACCAGCACAACCCACAGTCATTTGGTGCACTTTATGTAGTGAGAATGGCAGGATGCGAGTTATTTATCCAAGAATTATGTGATGGCCACAGCTTCCTCAAAACACACTTACTAAAAACGTTATCTCCTTGCTTTATGAGCAAAGCCAGAGGCACATTTACTTCACTTGCTTCCCAGATTGTGGAAGATAGCAAGATAATGTGGTTGGTTACTATTAGAAGCACATATATATATATACACATATACATATATATATATAAAAACGGGGGGGTTCTTATTTAGTGGCAACAGTAAACATGGGTGTGTTATTGTATTGAAGCAGATTAAAAAGGAAGTTAAGCATCAACTGCACACTACCCACAGGGAGTGCTAAGCACTGAACGCTTGAACCTGGCTCTTCCTCCTCGGAATACCACTAGCAGCTATGACAACACCATCCCAATGGCACTGGCTACAAGACTTCTTGCTGGGGTTGCAATGGTGAAACTGGGAGAGCTTTAACATCTGGCAATACGTGCTCTTTGCCCCGTGGTATTCATGTTGTACATGCTCAGCTGGCTGCAGAGACTCTTTGACACAAGTGCATTAGTGTCTTGCTGTAAATAGGACCATGATAGAGTTAGGCACTGGCCACCAGCTGCCAGCAGACCCGAGCAGAGAAAATCCAGGGCCTGGATTAACTTTCTGGGCAAGTGCTATTCACAACAACAGATTTGCAGTGCCAGCAATTTTTGGTCATCAGTTCTTGTCTTCCAGATGGGCCTGCTGTATTTCATTAGAAATGCTGAGACTTTGACGCTTGGTCTTGTTCCACAAACAGGAGGGTATTGAGAACTTTCAAGCAAAAATTACAAAGCAACATGCAAGCTGAACACATCTTTGCAGAGTGGCCAAAAGCAATCACCTGGGTTATGAGAGAGAAGAAAAATGCACAGAGCTGCAAATGTAGCTGAACACAGCCCTGCTGAATGCCCCCAAGCTATTGAATCACTCTCTCTCTCTCTGCATAAATGCCTATTTGGTGTGTCCATGAAGAAGAAACCCAACACAAGAGCCTGCAGAAAAGCAGTATTTGAGTCCCTGTTCCCAATTATGCTAATCAGGTCTTTATGCCTTTCAACCATAGGCAGGAACACTAACAAATTAGCTGTACAGAGGGGCCTGCTTTTGCTTAACAGCTCTAGCCAGAAATCTCTCAAGTCTGCAGTAAACTTGTCTTGGGGGAAAACAAACACACGCACCTCTGATACACAACCTCATCAACCCCCTGGATCCGAGAGAGGATTCTCTCTCTTTCACAACACCAACAGGAACCATTAAGAAGTTGCATTATTTAGACTGAAAACTGGGCAGGAAGAAAAACCAAGGCTAGCCAAAAAAAAAAAAAACCCACAGAAATAAACACCAGCCTCAGCCAGCATTATAAAAACTGAGGGAAGAAAAGCACAGCAATTCAAAAGAATTTATGTTTTCATTTATTATCGTAGTACCTTTCTTTTCTCACAGGGCGATTGAAAATAAATGATGTGCTCAAGTGAAATACTGAATGGATCAGGTTTTTGTGTTGCAAATATAAAATTGCGTCTGCTTTAAAGTGCTCTGAGAGAATGGAAGGTTGAGATGAAATTCAGTGTTTTCATTTTCCGATAAAGATTCCTTTGCAATAGCAACGGGATGTACACAATGGAGATCGAAGTGGACAGGTCAGGGACAGTTTGCTTTGGCTCACTTGTCCCCTCCTCAGCAGCACCCTTGCTGGTCCCCAGGCTGAGAAGTTCACTGCTTTAGTGTCCTGCATTGACAGGTTCAAGCCATAGAGCAGAGAGTTGCAGTCCACATTTTAATGCACAGAAATCTCAAACTGCTTAAAAACATACAAACAGCCATGTGGGTTTAGAGTTGGCACCTAACCCAGGATCTCATCTTTGCCAACGGCCAGGACCAATGCTTAGGAAGCAAGTGCTGACAGAACACCGATTATGTTTGAGAGAGGTTTCTCCTAATATTGGCCATTGACAGGATTTAGAAATCCTGGCTGAGGAGGGGAAGAGCTCAGATAATGCCTCTGGTGGTTAATAACAAGGTAATACCACTGGTGGGATTCCTCCTCCTCTCTGCTGGCTAGCTGACGTGAAAAGCTCATGATTCTGTTGCTGTCTGGGGATAACAAGTCTCCTTTCATGGCTCACTAATGCTCGTAAGTTCCTCACTTCAAACCCTGCTGTCGATCTGAGCAAGATGAGTTAGCAAAGCTGACCCAAATAGGCTGAATTCGATGGTCCTCTGCAAAAGCCACTTGCCCAGGGAGCTGATAGGTTCCCAGAGACAGCTCATTAGTGTGATGATAATTTGCGTGTGTAGCAGAGTCACTGGCTGACCAACTGCATCTTCTGCAAACAACTGCTTTCCAAAGCTGCTGAGATTATATTAAAGGACCTTTCTGGTACATGTCAGCATGCCAAGAGCTCCAGGGCCAGCATCATGTGAGAATATGAAAGGGAACAGTGCAGAAATAACAACTGACACAGGAATCCAACCTCCAGGCCTATGAATTAAGGCTGTAACTCTCCCAGGAGAAATTAGCCCGTATTGGCTCTGTGTTGCTTCGACATGACAGCAACTAAAACCCCCCAAACTCACCAGCTGGGGATCTGTGCCCTTCTTTCACCCACTGCTAGATGGGAAAACCGCAGGAAAGACTAACAATCCCTGAGGTGCTGATTCCTACCTCACAAGGTCCATGCTCTTGGCTTATGTCCCATAAACTTGGCAGCCACGCTTGCTGAAAAGGACAGCCAACAGACACTGTGAACCTTAACACCCCAGTGCGTACAGGCAAAATGTTGTCCTACAACGTGGGAAGCCCCACATGGCTTTTAACACACGCTTTCAAGGTCAACTTTAAAACATTTCTACTCTCTACTAATTCCCCCTAAAAAAAAAACCTCAGCAAGTTTCTTTTCCTAACACACAGACCTATGACTTAGAGACATCATATTTTTATATACCCAAATGCATTCTGAGATGTAAACAGATGCAGAGGGAGACAGGGGATTATGTGATGATGCCTCATGGTCCTTCCCAGCGCGCGAGGCCAGCGGAGGTGCGTTGCCCGAGGCAATACTGCAAGGGCATGGCACGCTTCCCACGCCTTGCCCATCCAGAAATGCTCGCAGCACCCCTTCCTCTCCGACTATGTGTCTTCTTAACATGCCCAGTGACGTTCAGTAACTCTGGAGGGTGAATGATGCTTTTTACTTGGACATTGCATGCTGCACTCAAGAGATACCCGCCAGGCAGAGTAATAGCGACCTTTACAGAAAGGTCTACATGAGCCTATGTTCTAATGTAAGGTCTGGATTCTCTTCCAGCAGTCCAGGCCCATATGGTTCAGGCAATACAGGCAAGCTCCATTCATATCCATTTGTTTCCTGATTAGATTTGGAAACTTCCATGCTATCAATCTAAATAATTGCTATCAATCTGAGCAATGCCTTTCACAGGATTTATATTCCTTTCAAACTCAGACACTAAAACAATTAAATACTCATTTAAGGGGAACAATGTTTCCCCTGTAATTCCTTCTGATATTACCATTTCCATACAGCATAGCAATGGCTTAAAAAACTCTACCAGTCTATAAAGAATTCACACTGTTTCACACCTGCATTAAGGTGTCTTTGCAGGTGACTTAATTGTGTACTACACTCAACTCATCAGGTCAAAAGGGGTGTATGACTGGGGCTTTTGAGACGTTGATTTAATGCTCGTACACTTGACACATCAAGTAACAGTGACTGGAAAAAAAAATAAAGAGTATTTTGAGCCACTTGACCTATACCTGTGCTTGTAATGTCTGTGCAGATATACTTGTTAAATGACAAGGAGAACATGTTCCTGCCTTGCTTACTGCCAGCTAAGCAGAACTTGCTGTTCCTTAGTTATAAATAAGGCCTGCTACATATCAGCATGGGACATGGATGTACTAGTTTAGTAGGTTTGGTGATGTACCTCCAAATACTTTCTTATTACATTAAAGTATACAAAGCTGGAATATACAGCTAACCGTATTTGCCTTTGATAAGATTGCTTTGTCTAAAGTAAGGAATAGTTTCTTAATTTCAAAACCCTGAAAATGAAACTGCAAACTCCTGTGAATACATCTCCTGCTATTAGAAAAGTATGCATTATTTGCACAGTATACATGTGTAGTCACACATCTGGCAAGAAAATTTCAGTATCCAGGTGTAATTGACAACACCATCCAAAATAAGTCCAAATTTTCAATATAGTTCAATACATGGTATGAACTAAGCTAAAATTCACTAAAACATGTGTTATGTATTGTTGAAATCTCAAACATGGAGAAAAGTAGCCTGAGCTAACAAAGAACTGGTTGGAAAACAAAGTGATCATTTCAGTCTGGGCAGATCTCATCCTGTGTTGTCCATAAGGCAGCCAACCACATGCTCCTTGTCTTTGCAAGGGATCATGCAAGGTGCATGTACTGCCTGCTAGGCAGCAGAACCAATCTGATCCCCATCTGCAAGGCCAGAGCCCCGTGCAAGCCATCCTAAACTCGCACCAAGCCTCCAGCTCCAGCCCCTGTCCGGACACAGGATTTTAATGAAACCTGAACTCCTTTCTACAAGGCAGCATCTTTCCACATCCAACAGCCAGGATCGCTTCCAGCGCCTTGTAAACGGCTTGTGCTGCTCAAGAGCAGACGACAGAGGAGGGAGATGGTCACGCTTGCCAATGTCTGTATGTACATTCAGCTCAATCCCACTTCTTTCAAAACCCCTTGTTCTGAAGGCAAAGAGAAGAACCTGAGCACTGTGAACATCCCTTTGCTTGGCATGACTATTTGCAGCGTGAGGGACAGGGGGAACCCAGAATAAAACAAGAAAAAAAAAAAAACACACACACACACACACAACTGATGAAATTCATTCCAATTTTGGGTAGCCAGGTAATATACGTGAAGAAAGCCTTTATTCTAAATCCTGAAGTTCCACGCATGTCATTACACTGGAGTTGCACCTCCTATCCCCCTGACTCTTCACTCAAAAACAGCATTTGTTGTGGCTGCACTCACATTCTTTTTGTGCTCCCTTCTCCTACAGATATTTCTGGCAAGTGAATTTCCTGGCAGGGATGTTAATGGAAGCAGCAAGTTTTAATTTAACATTGCAAAACGCTGTCAGAAAGTGGGTTTTAGAACTCACGAAGACAACTATTCATAGAAGAAACTTGCTTTTAAAAATTACTCTCATTATAATTTGGACTCAGGAAAGTACTTGGGAACATTCTTACCTTTAAGCATTTTCTGAAGTCCCTTTGAAATCACTTTCGTATTATTTCCCTGAACTGGAACCTCCATCAGGGAGAGAAACAATACCTTGTTATAAGTGATGCGTTTAATAAAAATGAATCAGCACAGCTTGCATTTTGATTGCCAATTACTTGCAATCAACTGCTCGGAAAAACTTGCTGATCAAGAAGATACTTCTAGAGGTATTCATTAAAAATATATATATTTGTGAAAAACAAAGTGAATACAGGAAAATGTACAGCTACAGCTATTGACTATAAAAAACAAAATGTAAATATACTGCCACATAAACCATAAAATGAAGTTTCATATACTTTACTGAACTCTTTTCTATCAATGATGTACCAAGTTGTTATTTTAAGCCTATTCAAACTAAAAAATAATTTCATTGTTTGAATCATTATCAGTGCAATTAATACTGACTGGTTTTGGAAAAATGTTAGAATAAAATGATTTATTTTAATAAATCTATGTTCACCAAAAAAATCATTAATTCTCCATTACAACTGTTCCTCAGAAATAAAGTTAAAAGGAATATATATCATAAATGCTGAACTAAAGATTAAACCTATAAAAAGTATCAAAAGTAATAAGAATGGGAAGCAAGATGAATATTCAAATGCACTTCAATTTCTTTCTCACTTCTGAATAACTATTAGAGTGGAAAGTATCAAAAAGGCTAAAATGGCCATTAAAAAAATATCTCTGCCCTAAAAAGTGGCCCCAAATTGAGCTGAAATACGCTTGTTCAGCATCTCTGTTATGGAAGAAAGTTTAAAAGATTCCAAGATAGAAACATTCAGGTCCCAGTGAAAACTAAAAGGCTTTTGCAAACCTAACAGTCATTTGGATCTTAAGGTCCTCCCCCTACTTCTTTAGAAGATGGATAAAACATCAAATACAAATTAAAAGTTAAATTGTTCAGTTGTTCCAGACACTTCTTTTTTGAAAAGGAGAAAGTGGAAATTTCTAAAGGGAAATTTGTTATTTTAACAGAAATATTTGAAGCTTTTGATTAAGGCAAAAGAATAAATTAGACATTTTGTTGAATTTATCAAGTTCTGAAAAAAAAAAAGGTTTTTGTTTATCTGGGGGAAATAAATACTGCTCTGGTGAGAGACACTCGATCGTCTATTAAAAATGCCACTTAACCAGTGACTAGTTCTAGGTTTAATTCAGTGTTCAGGATCCCGTTAAAGGTTATGCCATCAGCTAGATCAGTTCCATCCAGGTTCACTGTCTTCTGAAGTATCTGATAGCTGCACAATATACTAAATGGTCATGGCACATTATAGTAGTCCACTGCCACAGCAAAATCACGGCAAAATTCACAGCACATTTTAATTGCTAAAGACAAAAGGCTTGTACCACTGCTCCTACTGACTTTTCTGCTGCTGTCTTACAGTTTGGCACCATTTACCCTTCTATTATTTCCTTCGTAAGAGTAAAATATCATTTGTATTAAGTAGGTGACAAAAGCTTTAACTTCCTTTAAGAAGGGGAATGAAATTAGGAAGGGGAATTGGATAATGACTGTATTATTCATAGGAACACATACCTAATTTATATAGTGCTGCTACTATGCCATCTAAAATTGCTATAACTCCAATTAAGCCCATTTAAGTAATGAAAAGGACTACTCTACTGTGTCTGAATATTAATTTCATGATCCGTTTTACAGATCAGGAAGTAAAGACATATTCTTAACTGACATAGCCATTTTACAATAATTATCAACAAAACTTTCCAAGGTGCAAAGGTCCTTCCAACCAGTATCATTCCAAGACCCTACAGCTGAGAGTTCCAAATCCTAGACAACCCAAGTGGACATAAATATCACAGATATATTAAATCTCCATAAAGGTAGTTCAATATCTTATGTTGGGAGGAGGGGCAATTTTTAATGCACATTAAGTAGCCCCCAAAGGCCTAGAATTATCTGCAAAATCAGACAATAGCTTTGAATAAAGTGGGGATTAGAGACTCTTTAGAAAAAGCAACATGGGATAGCAAGTACAGAAGAGCTTAGTCCTCTCAGTTTTATAGAGTTATATTTTTCTCTAAAACAAGAGATAACCTCCGTGTTTCTGAAGCACAGGATAAAAAGAAGGAAATTCATTAAAGAATGTGTTAAGCAAATGTTTAATTCTGCCTTTTACCTTGCTCCAGAATGTGTACCCCATTACTCTTAATAGCCTTGATGCTCTGCAGAGCAGTGTGCATGCTCTACTTTAAGCAAACAACTTTGACACTCGTGACACAATTAAGTGTATGCATGAGCCTTTGCAGGATGGGGTCCAGTATCACCAAGGAAACAGAAGAACTGAAGAAAGGAAAAATTGCAGAAGGAGCCATAAAGAACCGCAAGCAACTCTTTAGCTAGCTAATGATTCCCACTGGTGTACATCCGATTCGACTCAAGTAGGAACTCAAGCATCCACTATTTGTTTCTGTAGTATTCACAAACTTAAAAGCATTTGCGCCTCTTTTTCCAATCCATTAGTTCCCTCTTGGTAAGTAACAGGGCAAGTCATTTTCCTTTATTTGTTCCCTTTCTTATCCTTAAGGCTACCTCTAACAGGCCATTTCTCCTTCTATTTCTTGCTAGGAATAGAGCAAAGCAAGCTATGAGGCACAGAGATCATGGCATTTTGGAAGACAGAAACTTACTCTACTGAGCATAACACAACAGCAAAACGTGGCACCCAGCAAGCCAAGGGAAAAAGAAGCTGAGGGCAAGACTGCTGTACTCCTTACCGCTATTTTCACAATAGCCAAAAGTAGGAGAATCTAAAGCAAAAAGTTGGGGGCTTCATCAGTTATGTTGCTAGTGAATCACAAAAACCTTTGGTATCCCTCAGTTTGCACTTTCAACTGATGGCCAGACTACCAAACACGTAAAACTTGTGTGCGCGACTGGAAGAGGCAGAGTCACTTTCTGCAAAATCCTGGTATCCCAAAAGATACCCCAAAACTTCTGTGCTTCACATTCTGATATCAGAAAGAAACAGACAGAAAAGCAAAGGAAAAGCTTGCCTTAGCATACCAGGCCATAAAAACAGATGATCTGCAGGACGAGCTCTAGACACAGAAGGCTTAAGGGGGAATGAAGATGGCAGATTTGAATGCCTGCAACATTTTTCTAGAGCTTTGAGTGACACAAGCGTTGAATGTACCACCTTTAGCACAAGGCACACAATTCCCAGCTCACTGTCACTACACCATCAGGTTCCCTGTGGTCAGCCCAGCCCACATTAACTCAGAGCCCCCTGAAACAGCCCCACAGTGATGCCCAGCCTAGGCCTTAGAAGATACCCTCAGACCCTGCACAGGGCCTATCTCCCCAACCCAGATGCTTCATGTTCACCCTCTCCTGTCCTCTGCCATTACTGCCTATGGACAGACTTGATTCTCCTCGTGTTTCACATGGGATTAGGGAAAATCCGTTTTTCTATTTGCACAGTCATTTTTCTCCCATTTTTCAGTACGGGAGCTGGCACACCCAACCACGAATTCCTGTTCCAATTTATTCTTCTTGAAGCAAAGGGGAGCCTCTGATAGCCCACCTGTACCTGAGAGTGAGGATGAAGAGGGTTCCTCCAACCCTCTCCCAGACATCAGCCAGGCCCCAGCACAGGGAGACTGGCAGCAGCCAAAGCAACCGCCTGGGCTGTCCCAATTTCGAGCACACCAGCAGCACATGAAGCTGGCTACTTTTCTGCCCATGACCAGGTTTCTGAGGGCCACACTAGAGGCTGCTCGCTGAACCAGGATGGCTACGAGCTGCCTCCAGCAGATCAGATCCCCACCTTCACCCCTGGGAGCCAACAGCTGCTCTGAAGAAACAGGGCCCATGCCCTCCTCCCCTTCCTGCTTGCCCGCTGGCTGCCACAACCAGCCGAGCCAGCATTGGAGCGAACAGGGCAAGCAAACATGTTTTGCAGGCACAACCTGAGGAAAATAAACAAATAAATAAATGTATTCATGCCTGAACACTATTCATTCATGAACACGGTCACAGGCTTGAATCACCCCATGGCTCTGGGGGGTCAGTCAAGAAGGATGATTGCAGCCAACACACTACCAGAAGGAACCAGGTGGTCTACTGTTCCTCCCTAATAGCCATTATTTCTACAAAGTTGTTAATGCCTGAGAGTTGGATGCCACGTAAGCGCATCAAACTCGTTTCAGGGATCTCCCCCCCACTCTCTGACGCTGGGGCTACAGCTTTTCTTCAAGGTAGGCTTGCCTGCACGGTGGCCGTGGATGCAGCTGCTTTCAACACCGGCAACTCCAGGCTAGCTAAGACACTACCATACAGCAGCACAGGCCACAGTGCGAGCGTAGAGTAGAGGCATCACTGCAGAGTCAACCAGTGCTACAGGAGACACCAGATAAAGAGCACGTAGAACAGCAGGCACAGGCATGACCACATGGCCATTCAGTGCCTGATTTTACGCACCTGAACACAGAAAACAGCAACGAGTTACCTCGAAGAGCGAATTTGCAGGATTCTGTCCTTATTCCAAGCTTTCCGAGCGCTCCCACTTATTTTCCAGACAATGCGGCTCAGTACAAGTGAAAAGTGGGGATGGCTGAGACATGGAGAGGAAAAAAAAAAGTAACAGAAAATAATTACATATTAAGTATCCATTAATACTCACATTTTATAAGTACTGAATTGAACAGTTAAGGTCACTCAAGCTGTTAAAAAATGTGATTGTCTCACATTTGTGCCAAGAAAACTTTAAACTAAGCAACACTGCTTTGTAGAGTATTAAAGAGAGGTCAAGAATTAGATGCACACATTCATCTTGTGATGAATGGATTATAAATAGACTTTTAAGATGGCAATAAAATCATTCATTACAGTCTTTAAATGAAAAGTTGGAGTCAAAAAAGCAGTCAGAGCAATAATTGCTATGAATAGCCACAGCTGGCAAGCAGCTGGATTTCAAATGGGCTTTCTTTCCCAAATGCCAAAAGCACTAATTCATTGCTGTGGCTCTGCCTTTGTGAGTTACAACTTTTGCAAACACTGTCTATTAGCAAGATATACACAGCCCCCTATGTGTTCTGCACAGAGGTATCTGTGCACCGTATTAATCTGTAGGATGGCAAAATACAGGGGAAGAGTATGAAGATCAAAGCCATCTCCATAAGATTGGCACTGACAAAACTTCATAGCCCAGATAAGCCCGTTTCTGAGATCGTCCTGCTGGAAGCAGAAGTTTCTGAAAGAGAAGGTAGCCCCCTCCAGTAAAATTAAAACCTTTCACCTGCACTCTGAGAAAAATACTCCACTCCTGAAGGCTATGATTTTTCAGACTTATACAGCAGTGGAATCATACACAGAAGCCCAGACTCCCAGGCAGCTAAAGAGAACATAATTGATCCAAACTAGCAGAGTAACAATGATTTACACTGAGGTTTTCTCCCCTTGCATTAAGCACCTTTCTCCGATGACCGCTGGGAGTATTTATCAAGCGTTCATCACTGTGCAAGTGAGTGGTACCCAAAATGTATCACCTCTTCTGCTCTAATTGCACAAAATGAACTATGGGTGCCCGCTGGCAAAGGTCAAGGTCTTCAAATATTCTGGAAAAGCCATGGAAGAGATTGCTTTGGGAGTCTCCAGACCTACGTGTTCTTTAGGCACAGCACAGATGAGCATCTGTCATAAATAAGGTAACAATAATGTTGCTGTAGCTTCTGAAGTCCAAAAATACAAGAATAGGATAAAAGTTTGTAATCACAGATTTTAAGATCTATGTCTATTCTTTCCCCCACCAAAAAAGCTAATATATTATTTTCACTATATGTGATAATGTATTTAGTTGGTCCTGCTTTGCATTAATGCAAAGCCTAAAGAGAGGACCTCTTCAGGTCCCTTCCAGTCCCCAATTTCTATGAATCTTTGAGATCCCAATACAGAATACATCCTTATCATTCAAGTTGGAAGGAATTAATAAAGAGTACAATTCAGAGGCCGTGAGGAAAAATTCCAGATTAATTGGCTTTTGTGTTTGCCTTCTTCTAAGCAGAATGTAGGGGTACAGAAAGCAATCCCAATGCAAGGAGGGAGATCAACGAGTAATACAAGAAAATAAGATTTCCCAGCAATGGAAAAACATGCAACACTGCAGCATGGCAGCAGCACAGGCACGACGTTAGTCCAGGAGGCAGATGGCGTGGCAAAGCTTTCCCGGGACTGGCAGCTTCTACTCCTTGCTTCTTTCCCGACTCTCTCCCACTCTGCCTCCTCGTGCTTCCCACCCACTGCACATGGAGCGCAAGCTCTTTCATGCACTGCTCAGATTGCTGTTCATTTGGAATTGGCTCTCAGCTCCTTGGCCTAAATCAAAGAAGCAAACAGAGCAAATGAAAACTTGAACCTTCCCCAGAAGAGTTTAGCCTTCCCTAGAGCTGGAGGAGGGCTGCAGATCTTGCATATGAAGAATGTGTAACAAATAAATTCCTTATCCGCATTAGAAAACAGAGCCAAGAGCCCTCAGATCTCCTGCTTTCCATCATTAACTGTGTGAATAAATCAGGCAACATCACTGAGAATTCATTTGAATCCATGTCCCCCAAAATCATACCCCCTGCATTACAAGGGGAGTCCATTTCTCCATACTGGCTCCTCATTGGAAACGAATTTAAGCAGACCTTGGGTCCTGAGCTAGAGCTCAGTCAGGGAGGTCAGAAATACTTGCACAGCACAGACTGTGGGCCAGGGCTAACACCTGCTCTTTCAGGCAGTGAGATGAAAGGAACCTTCCAGAGTTGAGCAGCCCCTTCTTGGTACTCTTGCCCTAGCAAGCACAGGGCCTTGCAGTCTCTCCCCCAGCCACTGAAAACAGAGCTGCTGGCTCCACTCTGTGACACGATGCAATGCGTGTGCTCCTTCTCCAGCCCATCTGATCTGTCACACCACCAGTGGCATTATCTGGTCACGGACGCTGCCTCCCTGCGCCGCTTCCCTACTCAGAAAATAACCATTTTCTAACCATTTGCAGCCACGGCTGCATTCTGCTGGGGGACATTCTGATGGACCCCGAGGAAACAAGGGCTAGGCGAGCATGAGCCATCCTTAATTTGGCTCCCGTGCAAAATGGCTCTAAGTCAATCTTATCCCATAAGCATGCGGATAGGCCGAGAGCCTGCTGAGCTCTCCCTGCAAGGAAGCGCCGTGCACCAGG
>NW_010585308.1:242183-272830 GCF_000705375.1 Tinamus guttatus
AAGGGCAGAAGGGCGCCAGGCCTAGCTGAAAGGGTGGAAGGACTGCTGACTAAGAGATAAGGAGATCTGAGAGTCAGATAAGGAGTCAAAGAGCTGAGACAAACATGAAGAGGGGGACAGTCGTTAAATGTGAGGACACGTGGGCACTGTTAGTTAGCCTATCACGCTGTATAGTTAGTCGCATGGACGTGGGGTCTTGACCAATCACTGTAAAGAAGCGCTCGCGTGTACGGGGAAGTCTTGCATATAAGCGCGATTGGAACCCTGAATAAACTTGCACTGCTTGATCACATTGATCGTGGGAGCGGTGTCCGAGACCCCCGCGTCGACAAAACAGTACATATCATTGCCAAGCATTAGACAACTAAGCATTAGATCTAGGAAATTAGACTCCCAGAGCTTTCCAGCCAGTCAGTGAAGACTGATTTCTGCAGAAAACAATACAGAGCATGTTTCCCAAGGCTCCCTTTACAGTCAATGGAGAAAGATTAACCTAATTTCTGTACAAGACAACTAAACTAGGTGCTTTAGATTAGGAGGTATGAATCTCCTTTTGCAGCATAACACTCTAGCCAAGTGTTTCAATAGGAAGACACATCTGGGAAGATAATAAACTTGCTAAAATATCTCCTGAAAGCAGTAAGGAAGATGTTCCAAGTGAGAAGCATCAATACAACATGAACTGCCACTTGCTGCATTGAGTATAACTGCCTGTCTTTCCACCAAGTAATACTCCCCTCTCCTCCTTTTTAGAGGGGAGAAAACAGGCTAATGTGTACAATTCTGCTGGTCTCCAGCTGAAGATCATAATTCTGTGCTCCAGATCACACAACATCCAGCTCTAATGCCTGGCATATAATACGCAATTGCCACTTCACATTCATAGCAACCATTCAAGGAGAGAGACATTATCTGTGCTTAGGGGCTGGAGTGAAATCATCAGGGAAGTGATTTTATTTCCCAAATGTGCATCATTTATCGCTCCTTACTTCTTTTCCCTTGTCTGTTCCGATTTCCAATTTACTCCTTGCATCTGTCGCAGAGAGCAGACCAGATTTCTTTGCCTTGCACGAAGCTCTGCAGACTCCCTTCCACGGCGCAGGAGGGGCTGCCTTGGGTGGGCACAGCACACAGAACGGGTGCACTGCTCTGCAGCTGTGCAGGGCACTAAAAGATCAAATCCAACCTCTAAAAAAAAAAAAATCCAACCTCTAAAAGATCAAATCCAACCACCCTCGGGAAGCTGCACCACAAAAAGCTTAGTCAGCAACAGCACAGTGCTTAACTCCAGAAGATGCCAAACGAGCCGGCTCCTGCAAACTTGCTCAAACCTAAATGTTGGAAGGACCTTGAAAGGCTTTTTTTCCTAGGGATTTGAATGCCATTTGGTACAATTGCTCCATTAGCAAGGGACTTCTTGCAGGGGTGACTGTTTGCATAAGTAAGAATGCTGAGGTTTCCACCCTGAAAGAGAATAGCCACTTAACTCCTGGGGGGAAGAGTCTTCTCCTCCTAAAAGGCAGATAACTATAAGCCCTCTAGTTAAAGCAGAGAAAATATTTGTCTAGTTTCTACCTCGGTCTTTCTGAATGAGCCATCATCTAAATTCAGCTTTTCTGAGCCAACTATCAACGAGCAATCTCAGTGATTGCTCTGAGCAGTCTACAAGACACCTGCCCAGTTTTCAAAAACCTTATTTGCTGCTGCAGCCTGTGGACAGGTCACAGGAATCACATTATTACCCCACCACGTCCTGACAGCATCAAGAGCCCATTATCTTCAACACACTCTCAAATCCCTCCACAGGGCTTTAATATTTACCTTTTTTTTCCCTTTACTTTTTTTTTTTTAAATTCACATTAATGAGAAATTGCCCTTCTTACCCCTCCTTTAATCAGTACAGTAAGGACCAGGTCCTATTCCCTCTGTCACCTACACTGAACTAACAAAACATACTCAGCTTCCAAGGTAAAGGGCTTAAAAGGATTTAGGGTTAAAAGGAGAAAATAAAAGGACATTTTTCAGCTTATTCAGGAAGGGTACTTGAAATAAGGGAATATTAATATCATATCAGTTATGCAGAGCAAATTAATAACATTTTATGCAGCTTTATTAAATGAAACACTTCAGAATACACCGATTGCTCCAACCAGATGGACTGTTACTTCATGGAACAGAAGTGAGAGCAAAGTCACAGCAACCTATTCAACAACAGCGCATTAGGCACCAAAGGACAATTCTAGATAAAAAAGGAAGGAAAATCGTTCCTGCAGCCATCCTTGATTTTCTCACTTGAGGAGAAGTAAGAGGGAAAAAAAAGAAAACATCAGGAAGAGATGCTGCCTCTCAGATAAGAGAGTGGGACAGGAGCTGTGGATCCCTCCAAACTGCCTGCACGCTGGTGAGGAGTTGAAGAGGGGCATCTGGCAGGGAAGAGGATTGCCCAAGATCAGCAGTACCTGAAAAATACTCTTTTAACTCCACATCATAAACACAACTGAAACTATCCTACAATAAGAATTACCACAAAGAGATGGTGCTTTGCTTTAAAGAAAAATCTTGTTTCCTTCTTAAGAGGCTATTACCAAAAGACATTTGACAAGTACTCATTTCACTTTGTCCATTTAATCAAGCAGCCACGATGTACCTGATTTTTTTGTGCCCACTTCAACATCAAACACCAGCGCCCCTTTTCCAACAGGGAACAGTGGTGGGAAGAGTGTGGTGCACTAACAAAGCCAGGTCTCATGGGCATCAGTGATAGTGAGCTGGTTCTTACCATGAGTTGCACATTAGAAACTGGCATCTCCTAGTGCCTGGGTTCAGCCCGTAACACTATCACTTCCATTCTGGAAACCAGAGAAATACCGGATCAGAGGGGATGCTCAAGAACCGCCGGGGTGAGCTTTACCTCCAGATAGGAACATGCCCTCTCCACCATTTCACAGAAACCTGCCAGTTTTGCCCTCTTCCTTTATTGCAGTTTTTTCCTTGTGAAGGTTAAATGGCTGGCAAAGATGATTAGCTTGATTTTTCACTGCCTTCGCAGCTTGTAGAGTTTTTTCATTGCCTGGATCATCCAGGTATTCTGGAAACAGGTAAGATCCTTCTTACCTCAGGGCTCCAGGCTGCAGCCATTGCCCATACACTCTTTATTTACTATTTTATTGAGTTATATGGCTTTCTGTTGGCAGAAGCATAGCAAGAAGGCATCCGGACCCTTTTGGATCCCAAGTCTTTAGTGAGGGGCCCACACGATGAAGAGCCCACAAAGCAGGCAAGTCTGTT
Source organism: Tinamus guttatus (assembly GCF_000705375.1). The sequence goes on from NW_010585308.1 coordinate 245,472, forward strand.
ATTCTGTCCTTCCTCTTAACATCTGCAAACTTCTTAAAACGCATACAGAAAAGAGTGAGTAACGACATTCCACATAAAAAACTATTATATTCTCCTCCTGCCTTTGAGAGGGTGGTGAGCTTAGCAGAATTCAATTAAAGTTTATAGTGTGTTTTACCAGGAGGGCAATTTTGATGTAATCATAGAGAAAAATCAGATACGAAGGTTGTCATAATGGCATTGAAGTATTGAGAGACACCGTGGCTAAAGGTGGACCTTTGCTGTGCACTCCAGGCCTAAAATATATTTCAAGTCCTCCCTGAAGGCCTCTGCTTTAGCCTGATAAAGACCATCTCAAGCACAGGAGGAAGAACTCACCGAGACCCACACTTTGAATGCTTTGCCATAAACAAGAAGAATTAGCAGAAATGCTATTTCAGTTTAATGTTTCCCATGAGGTCCCCTGAATGAGTGTCAGGAATCTGAGGTTAACATTTTTAATTAATGAAGTACAAATTAAAATCTAACAATTCACTATCATTTGTGATAGATCTCATTAAAAGTGTGAAGCTGCCCTTTGCCCCCATTACCTTCCTTCAGAGTTACTACCAGAGAAGAAGAGAAGAATCCCTCAACATTTTTCCCTCTACAGCAAGGTTTAAAATACATATTCAGCTCTTTCCAGGGACTTCTCCAGGCACAAAGATAGCGAGATCAACGTCACATGCAAATGGTGAACACAAACCTTTCAAGAGAAGCTAAAACACTATGGAGATTTACTGAGTATATTCAAAAGCCAAAGGCCACCTCTCTTTTCTGTTTTTTCTTTTTTCCCCCTCCCAAAAAAAGAAGGGTAAAGCATACAGGAAGGATTTTTAGGATGGCTGGTGACATTGCCTCCTTTGGTAACACTGCATCACCTCAAGAGCAATGCTGGGAGCCAAGGGCCCACAGATAGACATCTCCTACCATCTACCTAAACAGGCAGGAGTTGCACATCCACTTAAGGTGTGCTCTCATACAAGAGATCTTTACCCATGTTCTAAGCCAATTTCAGCTTTCCAACTCGAATCAGGCTCCAGAAAGTCCCCTACAAAGGAGCTGATCAATCTCCCATCAGAGTTAAAATAGATCTAAGAGAGAGACTGAGACACACAGAGAATATCACGATGGAGTGAGAAGAGCCTCACCAAGCCATGCAGAGAGAGAGAAAGGAGAATATGGAATGGTTTCTCCCTCGGTTTCTTAGGCAGTAAGATTTTCCCCCAAAATATTTGAAAGATAAGGTGGCTTATCTTCCCAAAATCTGTAAGTAACACATTGGGTCAGGCCAGAGGTCCATTTAGGCCAGTATGTTCTTGCTGACAGCTGCCAAAAGCAGGTGCCTAGGAAAAAGGTTAAGAACAGATCAAACTTATTTGGAACTTTCCTCAAGAACCTTTCCAGGATGTAGGGGAACCATTTATCCTCCAGAAACTTCCTGAAGCAGGAGCCTTTTCTATTTAATAAGCCTTACTTAATTTCTCCTGCATGAATTCATCATGTCTTTCACAGAAACCATATAATTTTTAGGCTCCATGACAACTTACTGCAAAGACTTCTCCAGTGTAATTCAACATCGCAAGGAGACTATTTTTGTATCTTTGGATTCAAACTCATATTTCCTGTATTGAAAGAGACAATAAATAACTTATTCCTGTCTGCTTCCTCCATATCACTCGGGCATCACATCCCCTCATGGTTGTCTTTCCAGATCAGAGTCCTGACATGGGAGCTATTTCACACCATTGCTGGACCACTTGCATTCCCTGAACCTTTTCCAACTTCTATCTCCACCCTTCTGAGACGAGGACACCAGAGCTGCACACGGGTTAAGATGCATACAGGCCAAAGACCTGCACACAACCATGATGATGGTTTTGTATTGCTAGTCCAACATCCCCAACACAGTTTTTTGCTGTTTTGATCTCTTGGGTTTTTTCCAGAGGCCTCTGTCTTAACCCCAGATGCATCTCCCAGCTGCTAACAGCCAGACCAGAACCCAATACATGAAGCCAGAATTGTTTCCTCTCATGCATCACTTAACATTTATCTACATTTAATGTGATCTGCTCTTCTATTGCCCGGTTGCTGAGTCTCATAAGGTTCTTCCATAATCTCTCAGTCAGCCTTCACCTTTACTGTCATGAATAATGCTTGCTGATGGTACTAATGTATGTCCTTAATAGCAATTCAACCCCTTTTACAGCTCACTTATGAGTATATTGAGAATAAACAGATTAGTATTAATGAATATATGGAAGCACTGATCCTAGTATATACCTTTCAAAGTCCGCTAGCAACCTTCTACTGAGGAAACTGAAAGATCTCTGCTTCCTCCTCCTTGAAGTTTTCTCTGCGAGGCTAAATAAATGCTTGCTTGTGCAACACTCATGTCATAGCCACTCCATTTCCTTAAAATATCCTGGATTGGAGAGGGCATTAGGAGTCTACAAAGTTTCTCCTGTCCTCCAAGTTCATTAAGAAAGGCATGTGCATTTCAGCAAGAGATAGAGCAGTTTCTAATCTCCAGATGCATGAAGAGCTATGAATTATGTTTTGAGCTGTGCAAGTGTGGTGACTTCTTTCAAGTCATTTCCTAAACAATTAGATCTAAGAGAACAATTAGATCTAAGGAAACATGCTCTAATCCATCAAAAATGAACTTTAACTCACTTAACCTTCTTCCAGAGGTTTTTAAAAAAGAAATCAAATTCACAAAGTCACACACTGAAGTCTCACAGCACACCCTAATCTTCTAAGAATAAACTCAAAAAAAAGACTGATACTGTCTGCAACTTCAGCAAAGACATTATGTCTCCGCCGCAGAAATGGAGCTACTTCTTCCATCTTGCATCATGCTTGAAGATGTTTCAAAATGCAGCGTCTGTTTGGATGTTGGTTAGCAAATTTAAAAAACGGGCTGAAAACAGCATTATCTCGAAAGCAGTTAAACACTGATTTTCATTTGTCACAATGTTTTAGTGAAGCAGAAATGGCACTGAACAAGACCCAGAAGGCCAGCAGACCCTTGACCTGCCTCCTGTCTCCCAGGAGGGATGACAGAGCTCTAGCTGTATAAACACCCAGGGCTACAGAGGCATTGCTCTCAATTCCCGATTTAAAGCCAGCATTCCTGACCTGCTATTATACAGTAGTTGTGTCTTGTCCACATTGGAAGTGCATGTTTTCTAGAGATGACATTTCACTCCTTTCCACCCAAAACATCATGCCCTTTCATTCTGAAATTTTGACAATAAGACTAGAAAAAATGCATATGACTTTTCGTATAAAATAAAGTTTGCGACTGATATATGCAACTGCAATTTCATAATTGAAATCTGAAAAAATGCTGATTCTGAAAGTCTCCTGCACTTGCTTCCCCTAAGAAAATTGGGTTCAATTGTCCTCTCACTGACACTAATACCAAGTGTCAAGGAACTCTATTAAAGTCAATGGAGCTGTACTTAAATATAGCCTCTGGGAACAGATTAGATCTGCAATTTTCATAGCATGCAGATTTCCAATCTATTTCTACATGATTGATCATATTTTTGACATCTGCAGAGGATTTGTTTCTACTAAAATGACCATCTTTCCATTGGCAAACCCCTTCAACAAATACCTGATCAACCTGGGAGACCAATATATTACTCACTCCCCAGAAAGTGAAGTCTTGAATCTCTAGACTGAAAATTACACACTGAAAAGAGTATCTTAAAGTTATGAACAGCAGCAGCAATTCTCTTGAAGTTCTTTTGCAGTCATCACTGGGAGTTGTTAGTATTTCAAAAGGAACAACATATCATTTCAAATCATTTCTCAAAACTGTAATTAACAGATAATATTTTGGGTATTTATAGTCAGCTAATTCTCATTTAGCAGGCTATATTAATTTACTATTACACCAATCTCTTTATTACTGGGAAGGAAAAGAGAAAGGTAATCTTGGTTAGAGTGCTATCAGATGCAGAGAAAACAAATAATTAGGATACCTGCAGCTCTGAAGACAGAAATAATATTCAACACAGCTATGCAAACCCACAGAGAAAATTGAAGTTTTCTGGCTACCTTCAGCCCAGCAAGGCTGTCAACTTTTCCATGCTCAGGTTGTGCAACTTGCAATCTAGTTAAAGCCTTCAAGAAAGCTTTGCTTTGATTAAGAGCACCCTTTCAAAAGCCTGAATAATCTCTCATTTTGAATTGCACCACTCCCTTGAAAAACATCCAAGAGCAAACAAAGAAACCACAAACTATTTTTTTTTTTTTTTTGCTCTAAAAGCACTGAATAGTAATTCCTCCTCCCTCCACTTACAGCTCTTCTGCTGTCACAGCTGAGCTTAATACCCCCCTAATCCTTAGGTAAAAACGGCAGAAGAGCCAGGCTCACAGCATGTCCATGCACCTCTTCCCTTCCTCCTCCTGCACAGAGGCAGCAGCAGCGACAGAAAAAGGCCTGAGATTAAGTCTTATCATTAGCCCTGCAGGGCTGTGATTTTAGGTGCTTCTGAAGAGATTTCTTTTGACTCTTCTTCCTGTATACATTAGGGGTGCTGACAGAGAAGGGGGAAAACTAAAGCTTATCCACCAAACAGCAATTAAATTTGAAGTGGCAGCACCTGCCTTGACTTGCAGCACCTGGAAGCAAAAGCTGAAAGACTGCAGCAGGACACAGTTTGGCTTTCCAGCTCCTAATTGCTCTCTGCAAGCCCTTGATTGAGTGACAGAAGACAGGGCAGGGACTTGCACCTTAACCCCTTCTTTCTAACTGATTTTTTCTGCTTCTTGCCTTTTCCCAAGTCTTCCACTTCTTTTTATGTGCTGCTTTCCCTGTGTGCACAGCTTATCCCTCGATCCCATCCTGGAACTGGGTCTGGAACTGGCTATCTTGGAAAATGAGGTTCTTTGCCAAGCCTGATCCCAAGTCCTCGTGGAAATTCATCCGGAGCCTAGAGATACCTCCACTGAGGCAAAAATCTGGATCTCTTGGCACAAGGAGCAGTCCAAACTTCCTGTGTTTAAGATTTAATGTTACTCCAGCTGCCCAAATGCTTTTGCCATTAACATCTCCAGAATTTCCAGTGCCTCCCACCACCATGCTGGCTCCATGTGAAGAACACACTGTGCTGAGGCCTAAACTATAGGCCTCAACAGAAGACAGATGCCATCACTTTTTAATGCCCTAGACAGTTTCAAGAGGGTAGAGACCTGAAGCACAAGGTGGAGTTGCCCCAAATCCATGATGCTGAGAAAGCATCTGCCTCTGGCAGCCCTCTCCTGGCTCCTACCTTGCTGCTGATCAGGCACCTGGTGCAGGCCACATTTGAGACCAGTGAAAGCCAGCTACGAGCCTGATGAAAGAGAGCAATGTGCTGAATGCCTGTCGTAGATTCATTTGGTTTCAGTAAAAAAACAAGCTGACAACCTGGCCTGGAGTTCTTATGGATGTTTGGCTTCAAAAGTGAACAGAGAAAAACAGAAAAATCTTGTCTGTGAGGACAAAGTCAGGCAGGCAGCAATCAGCCAGCACTGTAGTGCACACACACACAACTCTTGAGATATATATAATCCATCTGTAATATATATTTTGGAGAAACAGAGCCAAAATAAAAAAAAAGTGAGAACATTTGCATTGGACACTCTTACTGACAAGGCCAATCCTGGGGAAGCGATAGGCAGGCAGGTCACATTCAGCATTTGGGATCCTCACCACCATGAGGTACCTGCTCAGTAAAGACTGCCTTGTTTAGGGAATACTTCGAAACATGACGGGGACGCATTCAAAAGAAAATCCACATTAAGGGAAGACAGGACTTCAAGCGAGCCCTGGACATGGCAGTGAGACAGAACCACAACTGGGAACCTCCAAAAGAAGTTTTCTTACATCAATGTATCAAGCAACCAGCCATACCCTCAGTTCCAGAACATCAAAACAGGTACAAGCAAATGCTTAACACAACTTATTTTTGGAGAGACTTTCTTAGCATCAAGATGAACTTCCAGACACTCTTCTTTACTTTGCTAGTACTTCTGAGCAGCACACTCCAGCTCAAACTCTGGTTTCTAATCAGAGGCAAAAAAAAAAAAAAATCTGTCACATGCGGCTCTTTTGCTTTCTCAGCAAAGAAAATTTCTCTTAGCATTACCAGTACTGTCAAATCAGACTGAAAGATATTTTAAACCATGTAGTAAAATTCTCACTCTATGTCAAAGTATTTTTAAGTTTTCCATCACTTCAAAAACATACGAGTAGCTCATATGCCACTTTGAAAGTTTAAAGGAATAGGAGAGTTTGAAACATCTTCAATTTCTTTTATTTCAGCTTATCTCCTCTATCATCATTTCTGCAATGGCTTTGAAATCCCCCTGGCATTCAGCACTCGAAAGGCCAGGCAGTGTTTTAAGACACCACTCCCTGAAAATCAATGCAAGCAAGTGAACAAATGCCTTCTTTTCTTCTTGGACAGAGCTTCCAAAAATTTCTGGTCACGACACTACTTACAGATTTACATGTCACTGTCTTCCCAAGCATAAGCAGCTGCTGAAATGAGATTCATCAAACTCATAGTCCCACTTCTCCTTGTGACGCCGCCTCTTGGCCATGACCCCTAGGCTAGATGCCGCAGCCCTCACTCAGAGGAACCATCTGAACCCTGCACGTTGATATACAGGACTTGATCCTTTCGAATTTATAAGCCAGCAGAAAGTAACCTTGTGCCATCCGCTTCTCTTATTCCTCCAGTCTCTGGCAGAAGTGTTTAGATAAGAATATTCCCCTTCTAGGGACCATATAAGCAGAATTCAGTAAGCTTCTGAATAAAAAGACTCAGGTCCTAATGGGTCACTTACTGGCAAAATTGCAGCAGGTGTAACCTTCTTCACAGATCTCTGTCATTTGCAATGATCATCACTGGAAAAGCAACAAAACCTGCAAGACAGGTGAATCCTAATTCTCTGGGGAAATCTCCAGGGGAATATTAAAGATATCTCTACATAGGTGCAGAGGTAGGCACAGAAAAGAATATACCTGCAACCGCTTATGACTGAGACAGATGTGTGCATGTTCCACAGATTAAAAAAAAACAGAGCATCTTAACAATTTGAGGTAACCACCAAACAACTGAAAATCATAAGCACACATAGCCAATTCATTAAAATAAGCCATTACAGCCAAGCATTTCCTAATCAGATAATTAGCAGCCTCTAATGCAATTAAGTTTACACAGCTAGCTAGCATAATCAAAAGACATCACTAAAATAGAACCATTATCAAAGAATAAGGGTCTTTTGTCTGATTTTTTCTTCTTTAGAAAGCTCTAGCTAAAACTGTATGTCCAAGGGAAACAAGCAGCTCCCATTTAAATGCTGTATGCATTTCCACAGAAGATCAGAGGTTATTCTCAAAGTGCAGGATGAAAAAAATCCCTTCAAGTGATAGAAGAATATTTTAAAATGTTATTATAATTAGCATACTCTGCAGCTTTGTCAGGGCTATGGGCTGAATTTACCAACTAACTACCAGCTCTCCCAAGAGCTGGCACCTGCTTTCAGGTCACACACCAGGAAAAGGCTCACAGTTTTCGAGGCTGCAGAAGAGGATTTAAAGAGAACCTTCTTCAGCTCTACCACGTACCCACCACTTTGACTGTAGTTGAGGCTTAGCAAATTAAAACATCAGATCTCTCCTGCCCCTTACAGCTTAGGTTGGAACTAGCTTCAAGAACACTTCTGTTTCAGTTCTGTATTTCCTGCTGTTTTCTGAGCACAGAGAGCACGAGTGTTTTCAGGCACCACTGCAACCTTCCAGCTCAGAGGTTGTGTCTTGTTGCACCAGGACAAGCCACTTAACTGACTGAGGAAATGAAGGGAAATACACTTAAAAAAGAAAAAAAAAAGGCAGTATATGAGATTGTGTATGCTTTACAAAACATTTTTTTTGAAAGACAGATCCTTCAAGATCCCAAGTGCAGCTGGAGGAATAGTCATATCCTGCTTTTTACTGACAGGGCATGAAACACTCCCAGACTCCACCATTCAGGAGGTTCTTTTTGCTTGTTTTAAAGATCTACACCTGAACCTGAGCTCACCTGCCCAGCATACAAAACTAGCAAACCTAAGATGAGGCGAGATGGATCCCATCCTATTTGCTAACCCTGGTGGAAAATAATCTGGCCTACACTCGAAGATCCAGTTCTTCCAGTTTTCAAGACAGCGCAGGGTTAAATCCATCGCTTGACTTCCAAGCTGTCCACGGTCTCTATAACAGAGACCACCAAAAGATGGGATTATCTCTTCCTAACCCTCAAGCCAAGGCAACTAGCTTACAATAGATGCCAAACTCACAAGTGGTTGAAGTTGGTTGCCTTTCACTCCATGCTTCAACACAGAAGGCATCAAAAATGAATGAGCATAATGAAGCGGACTGGATGGAAGAGCACATGTTGAATTGGAAATGTGTACTGTTATCATTGCATTCTTCTCGCCTGTTTGTGAATAATAGCAATACATTTTTTAGTCTATTGAAATACGGAGGATTATTTACATTCCCCCTAGAATTGAATGAGGCCCAGCTGCCACCTATGATAGTACAATTTAAAACTGCAATGCACTGTGAAATGCAAAGGGAAATAAAAGGGACATCAATAAATATGTGCTGCTCAAAAGAAATCACAAATGCTATGAATCCTAACCAGAAGAAAAGGAATCTGGGGAAAAAAGTCATTTCTAAGTCACTCGCACTAGCAATGAGGTTTACCAAAACTCCAAAGAGGCAGAACTGAGGGAATGAGGAGTGCCACATTTCAGGTTGGTTTTGATACCTGTGTAGCTGGTGCACTAAAAAGGGAGGGTTTCCAAAGCACCAACTGCATGGCGTCACAGCCGGAGATGCAACAAGAGTCCAAGAGACTTAAATGCCAATAAACTTTTAAGCCTATGCCAAACTGAAATAGATTAAGCCATGCAGAATGTTATTCAGTAATTTTTAGATAAGGGGCAAAATAGCATGTGGAGGTAAACCAAGCACTCAAAAGGTGCAGGGCACTAGTAAGATTTAATTTCCTTAGTCTTGTTTTGGCCTCCTCAGTAAGAGCCAGGGAAGATGGTGAAATGCTAGCAACTTTTCCACTTCATAAGCAAGAACAGGGGCTCTCACACGGCACCATTTCTGCAGCTGGGAAGGTTTTTCCTAGGCTTTTACCCAGGGATATTAAGCCTTGACACCAGATGCACATCTCACCTGGCGAACTGAGTAACACAGACCTTACAGTTTTATCCGGAAAAGCCTTCACCAAATCCTCCAAATCTAGAGAAACTGATGCACCTTATGGAAAACATCCAGTCTCAATTTAAAGATTAAACAGAGTGATTCCAGGGGGGAGAAAGCAGCGGAGCAGGTGACTGGCGAGAGCTGTGCTCTGCCTCCCGGGCAGTGTATGCATCCACTGCAAGGGGAGCGTGGGCGGTTTGGAGCTGCTTCCCCACTTCCCACCTTTCCCAGCACAAACCTGGGAGCAGTGAGTGGGGGAGCAGCCCTCCCTCCCTTGTTAGCAGGGATTTTCGGAGCTGTTATTTCCTGCACGGTTTCCTCACTTCGCAGCCCTCTGCACAGAGCAGTGGTGTTCTACATTTTTCCCTGCTGTCGAAGCAGTGACATTTACTTCTCCTTTTTAATTACTTCTTTCTGCTAAGCAGCTTTCTCTAGTCTCATACAGCACAATCTACCACTGAAGAGCTCCTTAGAGCCTGGCTTGTGACTTCTAACGCAGTTTTGCAAATCGTATTATGTTTAGCCAAAGTATCCTAGCACTAACATTGTTAGCAGAGCTCTGAAGCTCGTTCGATCCATCTATTTAAATTGGGGAGTAGGAGACTGCAAACTTAAGGATTCAGTGGGTGTCAGTCAGTCCTCTGCCTATAGCATTTGCTTCCTTGCATCCGACAACGAATTTTTAAAATCTGTTTTCTTTTTTTCTGCAGGCTCAGCATATGGCAAACTCCGAAAAGAGCACCTGAAGTTTTATGTGCAGAAGTGTAAGAAATGTCTCAAACACGCATGCTATGCTGACACCTTTCTGTGTCTTGGTAAACCTGGACAAAGAGGCTTCATGCAAATCACCTCTCAAGCAGCTGAAAAAACTCTTAATACATTGCCTGCAGTGCAGGGCTTCTTGCTTTTGTAAATACAGATTTGTTATGCTGTGGTTTACTGCGTGCTTCAGAGTGTGCCCACACACCTGTCAGATAAATTCAATTGCTTCTGCATATACAGACATTGAGAGAATAAATTTAATTTTGATTCATCCAACAGGATCACTTCGGAACTGTGAACACACATTCAAATCCCCAGTTCAGGCCTGATTTTTTAACCAAAAGTTGGCAGGATCTTTCACCTATGGTGGGGTTTAGGGATGGGCTTTTTGACCCATCCTGTCAGATTTGTTATTCAAAGGTTCTCAAGCAGGAGGTGCTGGCTCATTTTGATGAAACAGCTGGATAAATAAACTGTGTTCATCAGCGTGTGGGACCTGCTGAGCACAGCAGTTCAGTGTCAGAGACGAGGCAAACCCCCGAGTGCAGGTGAGGCCTGGAGGAGAACGGGTGCTAAGCTCTGGAGTCCCCTTTGAGTTCCCAATAGCCCCAGCCAAGAGTTAGCTCTGCTTTCCAAAGCCCAGCCAGCCTCCCTTGGCAGCGAGCGAGCGGGGAGAATGTGCTGCATCACAAACCAGCCCTTGCTGCCAGCCCAGAGCCCTGCAGCCTCCCTGGTAATAACACGGAGCCCCAGACCCCTGCAGCCTGCTTTCCCATGGCGCTCTGCCCTACGGATCCTCCGGCACCTCATTAAGGTGGCTGGACTCCCACGGCACTCTTTTCCACTCATGGAGGCATCAATTTGGATGTCATCCTCCCCTATCCCCATCACCAGTTCTCAGGGCTGCTTTAGTAACGTTTATCCAACAGGTCCCTGTCCTTCCTCTGAATTTGGGTCTAAATTCAGCTGCTGCAGCAGCAGTGACGCGAGCAGCCACATGAACCCCAGATCAAAACAGATGGTCCTACATGGCACAAGGCCCTAGAGGAGCAGACACCGGTTAGCAATCAGAACAGTGTCATAGGTAACCAATACTCCCCAAATACTTTTGTTTTCAATCATGCAGCATCTTTTTGTTCAGTGCTTTTATCATGAGCCAGAGACCTGGCTCTGTGATCTTGTGTCCACCCTCTGAATGACAACACGGCTTAATGGGAAAAGTGAAGCCCACGCTCCCCAGCAGTGAACAGGCCTGCATCTTATTCTTTACCTGTGGTTTTATACGTGAAATTGCATGCACAGGAACAGGCTTAAGACACTTTCAAAACAAAGACCTTATGGTTTTAACAACCTGCTTTTCACAGAAATGTTGTTTCTGTGCCCACAAGTTAAGGCTTGCAATTCTCAAGAAAGCAGGGCTCCAAAAAATGGAAAGCTGGGTTTTTTTTTTCCTTTTTTTTTTTTTTCCCCTACCTGGCAGATTTTTATGTATTTATTTGTTATCAAGCGTGGAAAGCATACGTGTACTTACCTGAATGATCAGAGCAACCCAGGCCACTGCCCACACTGGACCTGAAAGCTTCCTTCAGCCCAGCTTAGCACAAGCATGTTTCTGCCTTGGAGTCATTAGTCCACAGCTAAGGGTGTCTAGGCCTACACGAAGTGTTGCAGTACAGTTACAAGGGTGCTTTGTACCGGCCGTAATTTCACATCCCCAAATGCGCCTCTCCTCTCATTAAATAGAAATCACTCTGTCATTGCAAGCAGTGACAGGAAATAAACAGGAGATGATCAAATCAACTTGATTTGTTCTTTCCCCTGCAGCTGCATGTGGTATTCATCAAAAAAAAAAAGGAAAAAAACAAGGATACAAACCAATATGATTAAATTACCTGTGGCTGAAAGGCTGTGCCTGTAGCCCTATGGCTCTGTGCTGTCCAGCCTTTTAATTGTAGTGGAAAAAATCCTCTTGATTTCAATAGCAACCAGCACCACACGGATACTGCACAACACTGATCTTGCCCCAGATGTTGTGATAGGACCACTGCAAATCACCTGTGATCTGTAAATACAACTCAAGAGAGACCACACTGCACGGCACAGGCTTTTATGCCACCTTTGCAGTAGCAAATGCAAAGTATCATTACTATATTACACACAGGAGGTTTGCTAACCTCTTCGAGTTCTATGACATAAAATCATTACTTAGAAATCACATAGCAATTTGACACAGATAGGAGGGGGCCCAGTGTCCGCCTAATGATCTCCAACAGCATGAACAAGGCTGGATGAATAGGAGTTGTTAGCTTATTATTTACACAGCATTTCTTAAAACGCCAAGAAACTACCAAATAAATGAATAGTGTAGACTGTAACACAAGGGAAGGGAAATAATGAGTTTTCAGAAGAAATCTAAATAATTCATAGAAATCTCAATCCTGCTTACAGCAGAGAGTACCAATTACTACGATTTTGCATGCATGCAGTGCACACATTCTTTTACTGTAAACAAATAAAAAACTCAGAATCATTTCCCTAGAACCTTGAAACTATCTGCAAAGTTTGCCCTTTTTTTTTCAGTCAACACCTCCCATCTTTATAACACCTCATTATGACCTTGAAATCACAGGCAAGCTGAAATGCTTCGCTGTGCAGGGATGCAGTTCAGCTCGGACAAGCTTTCACAACCCTACGTGGGGCAGAAACGTAACAGCCCAAACCCTCTGCCAGCCTGACACGTGGGATCCACGGCACCCGTAGCAGGAACTGCCCTCAGAGGTGCACATCAGACTTGGAGCAAGAGCAGGAGGAGGAGGGAAGCCACGAGAGGATCCATTTCCTGGTGCCTCCAAGCAAAAGCTCTGCTAATAGTTAACTTCTTTGGTTCACTAGCTAGACCTGGAACCCAGACTACGTTGGTGTGTACAAGTGTGTCTAGAGATGCCGACTGTAAACAAAACTGTTCCATTTTTGCACCAAAATATTTTCCCTCGCTATTACATACAAAAAGTAACAAAATATTGTGGTCCGCCCACAATACTCAACTTATTTACTTTTTAATTTAAATATAAATACATTAAACTGAAAACTTTTTTTTGGAAAAAAAAGGCACATTTTGTTTCAAAAATACCCAAGCAGTCTAGGCTTTTTCCAATTTATGATTGCAGGTTGTGGGAGATGCAGGGATGCAGCACGGGGTCCCCTAAGCCCATACACCCCTGTTTCACGTAGCTGCCCGGGTACAGATCCCAGTCTGTTCACCCATGCTCCTTGCAAAACTGGCATTTCTAATGCAGCCACGATAATAACTCTGATGCAGGTGCAACCTGGCCAGTCTAGGGGAGAATATTAATTACAAGCATAAATAGTTTGGAGCATCTAAGTAAATCTGAGCATGTGCTTGTGCTCATGGCCTTGATGCATCTGCCGTTCTGACTTCTCATAAATAGCCTAAGCACTTTCTTTCTCGGAAATGTATCCAAGACTGTAAAATAAGGTGCTAGAACACTTACCTGCTAGCACCCAAGCAAACAGTATCATTACAGTGTATATAAAAGTCTCCTGGGGGACAGGCTGGGCATAAAAATTCAGCTGGATCATTAGAAGCCAATGATTTAACTGAGAAAGCAATATAATTCTCCAAGTTGGCAACAGAAAGACATAAACTGAGTTGGAGGAATTATTTAATGACTAGCAGACCAGTAAGGGAGGTATTTCATTGCACTGTAAGATACTCCACATCGTGGCAAAACTGTAATTTATTAAATACAAGTTGTGAGAGTTTTTCTTCCCCTGCAGCTAACTCCTGTCATGTCAGTGACATCTGCGATCTAAAAATCCCAGGACAACCAAGCATGAGCAAGAAAGACAGTGGAAGCCAAGTGCTGCGAGTCCTGAACCTCCCATGCAACAGGCCAAGTGGTACCGGCAAGGAGATGGGGCAGGAGGCCGTGGGGCCTGGATGTGCCCTGGACCGTTTTGTGGACGTGGGGAAGCACCTCGTTGCTTACGCCGCTGTGTGGAAGGAGCACACCACAAGCAATGAGGCCGAGCAAAGGGTTTAGGAGCTGGATGTCATCGCTGTGGAGCTACCGCACCAGCGTCCCCGGTTTGGAGCCCACGGGAGGGAGCATCACTGGGATTTCATGCTGCTGGGAATGCTCTGAGATGGGTCTGTGGCCCGTCTTGGGACAGGTCAGGGTCTACAGGTACTTTTGTGACGTGCAGCAACGGGAGACGCTCTGTGGGAGCTAAACGTCACCTAGTGGTGCGAGCGGGAAGGTTTAGAGATGCCCAGCGCGGCGGCACTGTGTAAAGCTGGTCACAATCTCAGGAGCAACTTCTGGGGAGAGGAATCCAGAAGGATGAAATGGCACTCGGGAAGGAGGAAACCTAAGCACAGCGCTGTGAGCCTACGTTCAGCCATTTCGGAGCCACAGGATGCTACTGGAGTTATTGGAGAGAGATGTTTCTAAATGTTTCTAAATGTTCTAAAATGTTTCTAAAGAAATGTAAAACTATTCTCTCTGCAAAATACATTTGGTTTACTTTCTTTCGGCCATGTAAACATTTGAAGAGCTCAGTGCAACCTTTATTTTTGTCACCTCAAGGCCAGCAGAAACTTACAATATTGGTAACTGAATTACAGTTTAGATTCCCAGAAGTCTGTGTTCAAATGGAAATTATAAGCATTAGAAAGACCAATAATATCGGTAAGTACACACACCACATACTTCATTATCAAAATAATACCAGCAATAAAACCGTGACAAATACAAATCTTGGAAGACTGAATGCAAGCATTTCTGTTGTTCATGTGCGGTAAAGTGTTGACAAGCCTAAGTTAAAAGGCTCATTTCCAACATGGTATCTAATGCTAAATGCATGTGGGTTTTGGTTTGCTTAAGGCTTGTTCTTCCTAGAGCTTCCCTCCCAGACTGTGAGCTTAACATATCTCACCACGAGTCCCTGTATGGTTTCCATTATCTGCTCAGCACTAATATTCAGTTTACTGACATTCAAAAACACAGATGAGCTAAGGCAAGAACTGACAGGAATTTGATTTTGCGGGAACAGTGAACACCCATCTAACAACAATAACACCAACAAAGTGCTTCTGTAACAACATTTCAGGATATTTACCCCTTGAAGGGTGGGCATGGGGCTGTCCATCACTGATTCCGGGGTGCATTCTGCCAGGGAGCTTTCCCCTTTGCTACAACAAATATTGTTATCAATGAATATATGCACAGTTAAAAGTTACCAGTGCTACGAATTTCTCCTTACGAACATGAATATATAAGAAAATTTTATTTCCTAGGGAAAATACAGAGATTAGCACTTGCATTTGAGTCCTGTCAGAATACTGAAAATTTTGAAAAAAAAATTGCTACAGAAACCAAAACTTTTTCTCTGCCTCTTGGATGCAATCCCCTCTGGGTTTGCAGGATGTGTATATATATATATATATATATATATATATATACACACATGCAAGTATATACTTTATTTCTATTAAAAAAGGTGCAATTTCAGGCTGGTTTTTCCGAAACATGCATCTATAGATCAGTACCTTTGATCAGATTTCTTCAGCCTTTCAGGCACCTAAGCCTAGCACTTTTCACTGTTTCCCTTTCTTATTAGCTGATTTGGGAGGATAAGAAAGGTTGTGTTGCCTTCCTGTCTCACTATTTACTGTACCCTGACCACCTTCGCATTAGTTTTCAACATTCTCCCTCAGTGTTTTAGATCAAGTCCTAGCAAATATTCCTCTTTTCCTCTACCTCTATTTGCCCTGAATATTCTTTTCTTTTTCCCTTCTTTTCCTCTCTTCTCTTCTCTCTTCTCTTCTCAAAGATCCCCCACCCCAGAGCAAGATTTTGTTGTTACTGCTATATATATATCCAAATACCTATATCCAATTGTATATTGCTACATATATCCAGGTCACGCTTCTTTTGCTCTTTAGGTGTCCTTTAAAATCCCAGCCTTGATCTCTACTGTGAATCGCACTAATGAACAAAACCAAAGTCTTCCCACAAGTTAGTCTACAAGAACAAGTGTATGGAGAAAAAACAGTGAAACATGAACAGTGACCAGACATGAAAACGCATGGCGCACAAGCCTTAGAGAAGGACAGTTTGTTCTCATATATTCTTTTTCTACGTAAAAAATAGGATTGAAATTCTATTAGACAGTAGACAGTAGTCTAGACAGTAGATTGACTAGAATGGGTAAATGATAGGAAAGCGCAAGCAAAAACTAGAAAGAAGGGGCTTGTTCTGATGAACATCTATACTGAGCACCTTCCATCTTACAACTCTAATCATTTCCATGATGAAGATTTATCAGTGAGGTAAATAGCCAAAGAAAAAAAGCAATCTATGAAAAACTTGAGAGGGAAATCTGAAAACTACTTTTTTTCCCCCAGTTCCCCAAACCTACAGATAGGGAATTCAATCACTTATCATATTAGTTGTTATAGCTAATTTGGAAACTACAATCCTTGTTGTTCTATCCCAAATATATGTTCTTGCGGTGGGCAACGGACTTGCAATGAGTTTTTGAGATTTTCTACATATTTTATGGTTGCATTGTGCTATATTGTCTCATGTAGAGAGCCAGAGAGCACCATTTAAATATAACATCCATTAACTTCTCCTGAGTCAAATATCTTGCCTTTCTTTCCTCAGTAAAGGTCAATTTGGTAGGCTCTGACACGCAACAAGCACAACCATTTCCACGTGTCTCTGTTTAGTTTCAATACCCAACTACCTTTAATTGGTCCTACTTTTTCAGTAAACCATTATGTGCCCCACAAAAGAAACAAGAAATACAAGCTTGCTATTTCTTCAGGGACAATTTTTTTTTTCCCCTTGAGAAAACATAGTATTTAAAAGACCTCAGGAAAAGAGCGAGATGAAATTTAGAACATTGTCCAGTATTTTCTCTTCAATTTTGTTTGGTTCAATGGTATTGGAGCTCACAGCACTGGCTTAATGCTGCCTGCTGAGAGCTGTCTGTCAGTGGCACACCAACACTAGCTAATCTGGAAGACTTAAAACACTTCTGCTATACTTCAGTTATTGTTTTTTTTTTTCCCTCAATATAACTTTTTGGATTTAATTGGCTCAAAGTGTAAAATTCAAAAAATCTTGAACAAAGTAGAAGCTGCTCGTATTGATGTTGCAAAACGGACTTTCTGCACTAACTTTAGCTGCAGAATGAAACCCAGGAATTACCACTCAGTAAGTGCCAGGATACCAGAGAGTGAGGATGGTGACCACCAAGTCTCCCTTAGGTGTCCCTGGCGCCCTTGGTTACCCCTGGGACAAGGATTCCTTGCCCCAAGTGGCAGGCCTCAAACCTCTTGCTTCTGACCCAGCAAAATTGCAGTGTCTGCAGACCACTTTGAAGTCCAAAAATCAACCCTTGACCACAAAACTTAGTTTTGCCACAGAGAATCTCGGCCCTTGTGATGGTGGCAGAAGAAGATCTAGGTGGCATTTCTGCCTGAAACCACTGAAGACAGTGCTTCAAACCTTGAGCCCAAGAACTAACTAGGAGGCCCACCAGCTTAATGCCTCTCTTTCCTTCGCAGATTGCTGCCATAGTGCAGCAGCCACGCTATCCTCACTTGCCCAAGTCCACGCCATCTCTGCCTAATCCTATATTCCCAGTTTATTCCTAATCCTTCATTACAAGCTCGAGTCAGCAAGTCTGTTGTTCCACAGCTTCCTCCAGACAGGGAAGGTTTGGGGGAGGAGGCCTTTTCTCTCTCTCCGCCTGTATTTTTTCTTTACAGTGTTGTAAACCCAACCACGGTGGGCTGTGTATTCATTTTCTATCTGTCATTTAAGCACTCCTCCTCCTCCCCATGCCAAGCACTGCTGCCCCGATCATAAAGCAAAGAGCTGCTGCTCCAGCGCAGGTCACTAACCCCAAGCACAAGGCACTCCATATCTACACCAGGACTGTAGGTTGTCCCTTTAAGCAATATTCCAAAATGGCATCGGGACATGCTTCGGAGATGCACTGATTAGATTATCACTAAAGAATATGGATATTTAGATTGGGAGGTTTTTCTGGCCTTTTTTTTTTTTTTTTTATGATAGCAGTTAAGAGTCCAAATCATGGACTGGGAGCCTGTGGTGATTATACAGAAAGAAGGAGAAAAAAAAATCCCCACCCAGGGAGTTTACATTCTAAATGATACTCAGGTACACTAATTATTAGGTTGCCTGACATTTAATCAATCTCTGAACAATTTATATGCTTGATAGAAATGAAGTAACTCCTTTTTATTTATGTATGAGCAGGTTTCTAGCAGCAAAAATTTAAAACCCTATAAACCAATTATTATTCCCATTACCTCATCCTGAGTGACTCTCTGGGATGATAAAGCCCATCTTATTTGGACTTATTGCTGAGAAATAGACTTCTAAGGCATAAAGTTCTCCAGATGGATGCTTTTGGGGAATTAGTTGAATAAGAGAGATTTAATCCACCCAAAAGTCAGTATACTTAAATACATGATGAACATAAAAAACTCCTTGCTAATCCAAAGTGACAGGTACTAATAGGGTACTTAGTGGATTAATAGCTAGCATGCTATGTTGCTAGGACCATGCTGTTTATTTCAATCGTGTGCTTGAACAGATACAGAAAATAAACTCAGTCCCTTAGGCGTATTTAATTCAAGTGGACAAAATGCATGATTGTACATCTAAGCAGGCAATTGAACCTGTAAGTTTATCTTTAAGATGCCATATTACTTCCAGCTCTTGAGGAAAGAGACAGAAACCAATTTTAGAAGAACTAGCAGACTGCTACGTGTGAGGTTTTTGCTGGTTTTCATAGTACCTCTTGCACGACAAAGTGAATTTTTCAGTTTTATAGCATTGTCTCCCTGGGTCTTAATTAATACCATGCACAGGTGGCATGCAGGATAACCACAGTAAATCACACTAAGGGTTATGAGCCTTTGAAGAACCATTATTAGAGATAGGCACACAATAAAACAAGAGGCTAGGAGGAAGAAACTGTCTCGCACTGCCCATTTCACTAGGCGCTTTTCACGTCTGCAATTTTGCCTCTACAGAATGAATTAAAGGGATGGAGCCAGGGGCCCAACCCAAGGCAAAATTGGAAAGTCAGGCAAAAACACTTGAGAAGACTCACTAATGCCTGCCATGACTCAAAGTGTTGTGAGCAGTTTATTTGATTAAATAGATGGTATCTCTCAAGCTTCTGGCATATTTTGGCAGTTGCTGTTTCAGTGAAGGCAGAGTCAGGCTGATAGCACCAGATGTTGCATGGGCCTCAGAAACAGGAATCAGAAGGCAAAATTATTCTCCGTTTTGAGCTAAGGACAACCTCCCGTCTTTCTCTGGCTGCATGGGCTTCCAAGTCTATCCCTGATGATTGAGGAAAGGATTTTTTGTTGTTTTTATTTTTTTTCCTATATGGTGCAGGTCTCTTGGTGGCCCAGGAGACAAGCACAATGTTCATGAGCCCTGGTGTGAGCAGGCAGGGAGCTGATCCTGATCTATGATTCCATAGATCTTTCTGTTGTGAATTTTTTTAGTCATTCAGAATGTTTTAGTTTGCACTGAAGGAAATGAAAGGTAAGAACTAAAGGCTGTATCTGCTGTTGTGTTTCTTTGTGGTCATCTCTATTACCTCCCTCATACTCTACCACTGGTACCTTCCTAATTAATATCCTTAGATGCGAGTTTCACAAAGCCTTCTGGAAGGCTGCAACTCGATATAGCTACACAAGAGGCTTCCCAAATACACCCAACATTTTTTTGAATTGCCAAGAGTCATACAAGAAATTTATGGCAGATTATGGAATTAAACATTTTTTTTTCTTAAGCACTAGTATGCTGCATTAACTGACAAAGCACCTCTCCTTTACATCTGTAATTGAAATTAGACGTGCAGCACCCTACACAAAACCGTGAGAAAATGGAAGATCAGTACAGTTACTGAAAGGAGTGTGGAGATGACTTGGCTTCAGCACGCAGAAACAAAGCAATTATAGCTAAACCAGGTAGCAAGGGCCTCATTAGCTGTCAAGTATGCAATCTTCTTGGGCTTGAATTCATCTCACTCCCATTTTTATTAAAAAAAAAGAAAAAAAAAGTAAAAGAAAGCAAAACTTCTAACATATCTGCAAGCTTCATGGTATGGAAGCTAGCTGCTGTCTTCCCTTACAGTGAGGAAACCGGACTTGTGCTACAAATCAGAAGGTAACTAATTGGGCAGAAAAGAGTGGTGAGAG
Source organism: Tinamus guttatus (assembly GCF_000705375.1). The sequence continues at coordinate 265,805 of NW_010585308.1, forward strand.
GCAGTCATCAGAGCTCAGGTACAAGCAAAAGAAAAGCAATTTCCCTTTTGAGACAGCAGAGAGAAAGGATTGCTCACAACAAGAGGCACAACGATGTAACACTACTACAGAAGACATCGGGGAGAAGGCTGTCAGCAAACATTAATGTACCAAGATGACAAAAGCAAAGGTGTGTAGGGAACCATCCGTATCGGCTGGTCATAAGGCTGATAGAAAAGCAGCAGAAATCGCTACTTACAGGAAAAATTACCAGTCAAAAATCTCTAAGACAGAAAACCTCTTTAACTGAGAGGGAAAACTGTCTACAGTTTTACAATCTTTGCAAATGCCATTATTTTGCTCCTCATTCCAGAAAGAAACCGATTTCAGAAACAATTTTGGAGCAGAAACAAATATGTGGCTAAACATATGTTCAGAGAAAAATGCTCAGATATTTATTACCAAAGGATTTTGGAAAAAATCTCTGGTGTTTAAAATACTAGATACAAAATCTCACTTCTACTGCAGGTTTTATAATATCACTGGGCCTTGGTTGATTTTCTCTACAGTGAAGATAAAGGTTATCTAACCCAGTGGTCAATATCTAAAAGCTGAGTTGATGAAATCCAGTTTTCCTCTTCTTGAGGGCTAATTAATACCATTTTGCCAAGAAATTTGGCATTTGCATCAGCAAAACAAGAGCCACCAAAACAAAATATCGTTTTCAGAACTTACTGACTGGAATTTTGCAGGCAAAACTGTATAAATTGAGCCAAGCACTTTAAAAAAAATTCCCACCACCTGGATTTTGTAATTTCTTGTTAATAAACCAAAACTTCATATTCTTGGAATAGTCTTGCCAACTTTTACAAAGGCATAAAATCCTTTGGTGTTATTTGTGCTTCTATTTCAATTCCTTCCGCAGAGACAAAGCAGTAGTTCTAGCAGTACCACCAAAGTACATGTGAAAACACCTGCAGGAAACTGGAAGATGTTTCTTGTAGCACCAATACACAAAACAGAGGACTAAACTACTTGGCATTAAGTCCTCCAGGACTTAATAGGACATAATCCAGGAGTTGAGCGCATTGCAGCAGTGGACATAACCCCAGTGTCCAGAGCACAATAAACACAATCCTTTTCCCACTCCAATGTCATCTTCAGGCACAATCAGAAGAGGAAAACATGGAAGGAAAATCTGTAGTTTGAACTGGTGTCTGTCTTTGCAAATCTAATCTTGCTGCAGCTGCTTAGCAAGATTTTTCTCTATTTTTACAGTTGCTCCCTATGCAAACTCAGAAAAAGAAGAGGTTTTCCTCTGCCCTGCTGATATTCTATCTTGTATTTATGTGTACATTTTAGAAATATACGCACACGAACATCCCTTTACTAGAAGTTCTGGACAGATATTAAGAGCAAAAGCAGCCAAAGTGCCCTAAAAGGAGTAAAATGCTCTTCTTGCTGAATTTGTCCTACATGAGCATTCATTATCTCAATTACTCACCTTCTCCCCAATAACCATCTCAAAATATTGAACATCTATTACTGATTCCCACAGAGAAAAGGCAAACACTGGATTTACAGCCCCTAAAGGTTAGGTAATGCTAACAACTCTGACACAAAAAAGAGCAGTCTGCTCACAAAGCTGAGAGATCCAGTATTGAGATTTCACAGTTTCAGGCATAGGGAGCTCTTTAGGTTTCCATTCTGAGGAACATGGGAGTGATTTCACCCATCGAACCCACACCCTGTCAGCTATTTCAAGACAGATGCTCCAGCAAGATCTCTGACCTTGATTTGTAAGATCAGCAGAGAATCCTTCACCATCCTTTCATAAGCCATTCTGTCACCAAACACCTTCACTCCTCAGATTGGCTCCTTCTTTAACCTGGAATTCTCCAACATGAGCTTTTAGATCCCAGGCATTGTCGGGCCCGTGTCCATGCAACTCCAGGACTACCTGCACTCAGCAACACTTTGAGGAACACCATCAGCAGCTCTGCAAGCTGAACCTCATCCTACTCCCCTCTTCTGCCACGCTTAGAAAAACTGGTAATGGACCAGAACCTGGATTGATGCAAAACACTTCAAGTCCTGGCATATGGAAATAGCAAATGCTAATTAGATTGCAGTAGTTTAAATGTTCCTTTTACCAAACTGTAAATTTGTTTATCGTTTGACTTATTACAGACAATTTGCTGAGGAAAGATTCAATTCCTGAATGTTCAGTGAACCTCGGATGCTGATTAAGGTTATCTGCTAATTCCTTTCACTGTTGTCTGTTACACTGCGTTTGTCTCATCTACAAAATTAAATACCTCTAATAAAGTATCAATTTCTATTAAAAATTGTCAGGTTGTTAGTCACTGCAAAACATCCTGGAAACCATGCCTGTGTGAATGCCATGGTGGGACCTGAAGTTACAGAACAGTAAGGCACATCCTCAGCAATCCAGCTCCCCATTAAAACATACATAAGAGAGGATATAGAAGATTTTTGTTAATCATGGTCATATTCTAGTGCTCAGTGCATCTACACCCTTTACTGAAGGTCGGAAGGAAGCATGGGACCTCCTGTTGAATTTAATGAGACCCTCTTGTTTACAGTGAGATTTCTGATCCGAAATTCAAGGCTAGATTCTTGAAACCCATTCAGCATCCCATTCCCAAATATGGGATTTATTTATTAGATTTATATGCCTGACAATGAAAGACTCCTCAGAAACCCTAAATGTGAATAAACTTCATGTTTCCTACTTACTGTATCTTAGGTGTAAATATTTGTTTTCCAGCTCCTCCCTATTTCCCTTCATGTCCATTCTTCTCAGACTTCAGTAACATTCCATGTTATTAGCTGTGCTAACCCGATCCAGATACAAACTCCATAGGCTCAAGGGGTTGTTGAGATGCTGGTTTGGACTCTTCTCCCCTAACAGATCGCATGTCTAGAGACACTTGTTTCCTAGTTCAGAGCTTTTACGGACAGAAGAAATAAGAAAAAAATTCCTTACTAAAAGAAAAAAAAATACGATGAAGTTGTTATTCTGTGCATGCACTAAATGATCAGTGTCATGAATGCATTTCCGAAGCATGTTTTCTATGCTCGAGTCCTGAATTTGTCAGGATTTGTCAAGAACTAAGACACATTTATGGATCTCTGATGAGTAGTTTTAGGCTCATCCCCAGAAAATCAGAAACATCCCACTGGCTAAAATCCAGGGTTTGTTTCATGACACACTTTACATTCCCAAAGACAGCCTTGCACAGAAATCACTGCTAGTTGAAAAGTAATGTTCTGATTCAAAATAGTTTCCAGAGTGATTATTTCTCTTTTTTAATTGCAAAACTACAGCCATAAATCTTACCAAGGTCACCTTGGTTTAATTATACATGTGCCTGACACAAAAAACATAAAAAACTAACTGCAATAGCTCACAAAAACTGTGCAAGGGCTCAATCTGCCTGAGACAGTGTAATCAGAGCCAGGAGCTTGGCCATCTCGGAAGGCAGAAAAATAATAGAGTCTGAAGGGAGAAACTCAGCTAAACAGAAACTGGCAGGTGACACCAGCCTCATTATACAAGCTGTTAAATTGTATGCATCAGTGTCAATAGAAATTATACGAATGAAATGTCCTCCAAAATGTCATTTAGTAGACCAGCGATGGGAAGGTTTGCATGCAATTTCCTGAACTGGCTTCATGCTTGCAGTTTGATACACTCAGGTGTTCTGCACCATTCGGGCTGTCTTTCTAATGATTTCCTCCTACAAGAGCATATATAATAAAGAAAAAAATAATAAGAAGAAAATGCAGAAAACACACTGAAAGCCTTTCTTTCTGCATGGGACTGCACCTCTTTGGAATGACTGGAAACAAGATGTGTGAAAGTAGTGTGAAAAAGATGTGAATATATTCCAGAAAACTAACACGCTGCTTTTGCACAGACAAATAACATCACTGTTAATCAAAAAAGACAATTCCTCGAAAGTTTGAAAGCACGGAGAGCACAGATAACTTATTCTCTCAAAACACAGCTGGAACGGCATGACGTGTGTGTACTCAGCATTTGCGTTTCTGGGAAGAAATCTTTATTTTAGGTTCCTGATAGGATAATATCTCGGAAAATGCATTGTTCTACATACCCAGGACCCATATGGCTCTCGACTTAAAAAAAAAAAAAAAAAAAGTCAAGGAGAACCATTATGCTTATTTCCAAAGAACAGTGGATACACCTACATGCAGTAATAGACCTTAAATTGTCCATTGCTTGTGGTCTATAAAAGCTGAAATCTCGTTTTTGACAGATAAAAGCATTTTAAGCATTTTGTAGAATAAATATCTCACTTATCCACCAGGATCTCACAATATCTCACTTTCCACCAGGATTCCAAGGTGATGACTTCTGTGAATAAATAAATAAAGTAAGTAAGTAAGTAAAGCTCCATCCCTGAAACAGGGCAGTTTCCAAGCAGCTGCTGCAATGAATCCTTTCCTGATGGGAGAATCGGGTACAGTGTGAATCACTTCTCAGTACTCTCACGCTACATCTCAAACAGACACACACAGAAAATACATGTATGGTTTCTGTAGAGAATCCTTTTTTTGGGTGTCGTGGTTTGGAAAACAGCTGGTCTCAGCCCAGATCTAACTCCTTCCTAATTCAGCTTCTCACCTTGCTTTAGCTCAAGTCAATTTAGGCCCAGGCCAGAGCACTTGGGAACCACTCCAGCACGATCATACCTTGCTCATATCACATATATTCAGTTTATGTGCCTTATGTGTTCGTCTTGTTCTCTGCTGTACTGAGCCTGGTTGCCCTCTGGGGACATCCCATGAGCTGCAAAAGAAAACCAATTTTCCCTGGAATGGCAGTGGCACCACTTGGTTCCTACCTCCCCCAACTAAATAAACAAATAAATATTAATTGTATTTGTATAAATATTATAAGCATAATCAGACATTAAGTAATATTTTGTAATGAACAGAGCAAAACCCTTCACGCTTATCCCTGCTGAAGGAAAGGGGATTGCTTTACAAATGGGACTAGCCTGATCCTCGGGTCATTAGGGTTGTCTGAAAGAAGCCTCCTTTGCACTTCTCACTGCAAATCCAGTTTTGAGTGTGTGAGTGTCTTAAGGACACTTGTAATTAAAACAATAACCAAACAATATGTCATCACTTTGGTCTTGCAAAAAAATAAATAAATAAATAAAGGAGGGAAGAAAACCAAGTGGGAAGCACATCTGGTTTTCCAGACCTATGCCACTTTCAACTCCCACTTTTGCAATAGTAACCCATAGCAAAGGAGCATGTGTTCAGTGACATTAGAAAATGACTGGATTTGATTTCACAAAGCTGTCAGCTTTGCAGCATACTTGTGAAAGCCCGTTGAAGCCAGCGGGCTCTAGTGGGATTACTGGAAGATATTCCAGCCTCACAAGAGATTAAGGCTTCTTAGGCTACAGCTCCATAAACAGAGGAAGAGACCTTCTCTGATGCACCAATGAAGGAGGCGGACGAGATGAATAAAGTTGTGAAGCTCCTAACAACATTTTTCCGCGTTTCCAAGATACCCCTGCAATGCTCAGGCTCTCCCTGGAAGTTGGATAGTGAAGACAACTTGGCTCATTGTGCAGTCCATAGCCATGTCCAGCACGACATTCCCAGCTGTCTTCTCACTGCTCAGCTCCAGCTTGCCAAGCTGCAGGGAAGTGCATCCACCCAGCACGTGGCATTGCCTCTGCTCCAGCAGACAGAGTTTGGACTCAGTGGCAGTATCTGTGCCACTTAGAAGAAGCAAGAGAGCTCTGGCACTGGCACACAACTAGCTGTGCAAATACTGGAGCAATTTTGGCATGGAATTGGCCAGGCTGGGTATGACTGTTCTCAATAGTATTAGGACACCTTTAAGAGACATCCAAGAATGTTCTCAGCTAGCAGGTTGGATGGGGACACTGTTTCTAGGGGAATGAAAAAGATCTAGTTACACAGATGCAAGCTGAGCCATGTTACTCTGCTTACCACCGTGTCCAGGGCATAGGCTCTGGCCCAGTTTATTTAGTAGAGACAAGCAATTATCACAGTAATTTGTGACGAGTTGTAGCTCCTAAGTGCTTGCCCAAAAGCAAGCCCATGAAACATGCCTGAATTTGGCTGATTTGTGCATGGATAGCAGCCCTTGCTTGTGCCCAATTGGACCTAGACATCCCAAGCACAATATGTGCTGCCATATAAACCACATTTGGAGCACTTGCCAACGGCCTCCTCCAGGCTGAACAGACTGCATTCCCCGAGCATCGACATCTGGCTCGCTCTATATGGCATCTCAGGAAGGAGTCCAGAGAGGGCTGGGTTTGTGTGACTGCGGACATATGGCGAGGAACAGCCATCTGCACCCACAAGTTCTCCATCCTGGTATGAAGCAGGTCTCACACTTTCCCTAGGGCAACTGAGAGGTCCATGAACCACTCCGGTGACTTCCCTACCCTTTCTCACACTCCTGGACCCTGCAATTTCAGCTCTGCAGCCAGCTCTCACTCATCACTTCACTTGCAAACGCAACACTTGCATCCACACACTCTGCTGTAGGGATGGCAGGGCCAAGGATCATTCCTGAGCCACGTTTCTTTTTCCTCAGGAAAATACCAGAGCACAAACATCATCCAGCAAGAGTAGTCTTGCCTTTCCATGAAGAGGTGTCGAGGGTCACTCGAATGTTGAGGCTCACTCCACAAATCAGAGTGAGCAGCACTTTAATGTGAAGGTGGTTTAACTCGTGGCTAGTGCCGAAGCCTTCTCCACAAGCCAGAGTGAACAACACCTCTATGGGAAGTGAAGTCAACTCCGCTCTGCTGTTGTCTGTAGCAGGGCTTTATACCAGTGCAGGTGGGCATGCGCTAGGGAGCAGCGTTCTCATTGGCCAGCTACAGATTCCCAGCTGGTTAGTGCTCCTCCAGGTGCTTGTTTGCTAGGCATCGGTCCAGTTCCCCACAAGCTCCACTTTCTTATATATTCTTACTAAGGCCCCAACATCTCCCCCTCTTTTTT
>NW_010585308.1:273743-287371 GCF_000705375.1 Tinamus guttatus
GCAATTCCCATTCTGACTCACCAGGTCATGGTCACAATCCGCTTTTCTCCAGTAAGATCCCTCACATTCTCACACGATCACGTCGGGGTCACCAGATGTCGAGGGTCACTCGAATGTTGAGGCTCACTCCACAAATCAGAGTGAGCAGCACTTTAATATGAAAGTGGTTTAACTCGTGGCGAGTGCCAAAGCCTTCTCCACAAGCCAGAGTGAACAACACCTCTATGGGAAGTGAAGTCAACTCCACTCTGCTGTTGTCTGTAGCAGGGCTTTATACCAGTGCAGGTGGGCATGCGCTAGGGAGCGGCGTTCTCATTGGCCAGCTACAGATTCCCAGCTGGTTAGTGCTCCTCCAGGTGCTTGTTTGCTAGGCATCGGTCCAGTTCCCCACAAACTCCACTTTCTTATATATTCTTACTAAGGCCCCAACAAGAGGCAATTAGCTAGGCTTGGCAGAAGGAGGCGAGTCTCTGGGAAGACATTATCCTGACAACAAACATTGGTGGCTGACACTGTGTGTGTGAATGCCTGTGTTTGGCAAGCTCTAGATGCTAAATAAATACGGGTTATTAATAAAGTGCTAGCTGGAGATGGAAAGCAAGATTGAACGCCTCATCTTCCCAGAGCTGTTTCAGAAGATCTTAGGGGGCAAATAAAGAACCAAGACAATGGAAAATGGAGCGTCATGGGGGAATGGTGGGAGGGGAGGGAATCAAATAAGGAGGAAAATAGCAGCAAGAAGGAAGCAGTAAATTTGCCTGGCTGTGAAAGAGACTCAGGCATACAAGGGCTAAGAAAATAGCAATGGTAAAATCAAAACTAAGCAACCCCTTCTGCCTGCCATTTCCCTCCCCGAGATGGAAACCAGGATGTGAAACTAGGATGTGAAAAGTGAATAACTTAGCCAAGAACACTTACTGGAAACTGAAAAGTTACAAGAGACAAGCAAATAATCTGAAAAAGAAAGGCAAGAAAACAGGACCTTAATGTGCATTCAGAGAAGGATCCCTGATGCCATCCAAAGGGCTTTCTGAAGTGCTGCAGGGCTCTACACGAATGGTCCTGAGACCAAGGGACTGTGGCTCTGATCTTTCATTTCTCCACGCTGCCCTCCCTGGGCTCTGCCTGCTGCTTTGTGCCTGAGGCCAGAGCTTGCTCTTGAGAGTGCACTGCAGCTACATTACCTTTCACCTTGCCATTTTCACAACCTTTCCGTGTTCATACACTAAACACACACCTTTTGTAACCTTCCTGCTATGAACTCGTCATTCACCACATGCAGTATTTCTGGGCCAGCATCAGAGTGTCACAAGTGGCAATAGAGTAACTGGGCAAAGATCTTATAAAACATTGAGCACCATAACAATCTTTAAACTTAGACTATGGGTATTTTAGACGTAAGCCTTTAGATCTTTACAATTCCCAATTAACTTCATCAAATGGAAATCATGCTTAATCAATCTGATAGCCTTCTATGATGGAATGACTGACTGGTTAGATGACGTGAGAGCAGTGGATGTTGTCTACCTTGACTTCAGCAAGGCTTTGACATTTTCTTCCATAATATCCCCATAGGCAAGCTCCAAAAGTGCGGTTTACATGAGTGGACACTGAGGTGGATTGAGAATTGGAAGAGGATTGGATGAGGATTGTGATTGGGGTGCAAAGAACTGGGAGGGGTGGCTGATACACAGGATGAATGTGCTGCCATTCAGAGGGACTTGGGCAGGCTAGAGGGATGGGCAGAGAGGAACCTCATGAAGTTCAACAAAGGTAGGTGCAAATTCAACAGAGACAAATGCAGGGTGCTGCACCTAGGAAGGAATACCCAGCAGTCAGTACTGGGGCTGGTCCTCCTTAATATCTTTATTGATGAGGGGATTGAGTGCACCTTCAGCAAACTGGCAGATGACACCAAGCTGGGAGGAAAACCTGATCTGCCTGAGGGTAGGAAGGCTCTACAGAGAGATCTGAACAGGCTGGATTGATGGTTTGAGGCCAACTGTATGAGGTTCAACAAGGCCAATGGGCAGGTCCCGCACTTCAGTCACAACAACCCCATGCAGTGCGACAGGCCGGGGGCAGAGCGGCTGGAGAGCTGTGTGGCAGAAAAGGATCTGGGGTGTTGGGTGACAGCCGGCTGAACATGAGCCAGCAGTGGCCCAGGTGGCCAGGAAGGCCACGGCCTCCTGACTTGTACCAGGAACAGTGCAGCCAGCGGGAGCAGGGAAGGGGTCATTCCCTTGTAGTGAGTGCTGGTGAGGCTGCGTCTCGAACACTGTGTTCGACTTTGGGCCCCTCACTACAAGAGAGACATTGAGGTGCTGAGCGTGTCCAAAGAAGGGCAACAAAGCTGGTGCAGGGTCTGGAGCACAGACCTTATGAGGAGCGGTGGCTGAGGGAGCAGGGGCTGTTTAGTCTGGAGGAGGCTCAGGAGGGACCTTATCGCTCTCAACAACTACCTGAAAGGAGGTTGTAGTGAGGCAGGGGTCAATCTCTTCTCCAGAATAACTATTTGTTCTTTGATTCTGTGACTGTATAACAGAGGCCTACGTTTCTGCATAAAGCAACAAATTGCTGCATGTAATTTCACAGACTAACAATGCATTTATTTTTGCCAAGCAAAGACACCTAGTTAACCAGGCCTAGTTCTTTTCCGTAGTACTAGTTCTTTTCTATTGTACTACAACATTACTAAATCTGCCATACGATTTATAAAGGCTACAGCTTAGAGTTACTCTCATATTTTTGGCCAAGGCTACAAAGTGCTCCAAATTCGCGTGCCTGGAATTAAGCTCCAAATTGCTTAAGCAGAAATACCAGGAAGCAGTGAGATCCTTGTTTTTGCTGACATAAATGATTCAGAATTTGGATTTTGGGTAATTAACATTTATATGGGAGTCCCTCACGTCTCAGGACTTCTGAAGCGTAACCTGCTGATTTTTTGTGCTGATTTTACTGAACTGTGTGATTTTGTACATCTTTTGATAAGTAAAGCTACTGAAATAAATTGTACTGATAAGAGCAGCACTCATTATCCACTGTCAGCTAATTAAGGGGAGGTCATGTATATCTTCAACTGTTCGTACATACTATGCACTACGCACACATCAGTCTTCTCCATCAGCTCTGCTTTGAAGGTGACTTCAAAAGGCAGAAATCAAGGGCCCATTTCACACAATGTGAGGACAACAATGAAAATTCCTCTTCGTTTTATTATTCAAAAGAAAGAATTTCTAATAAAAATGCCAGTGGAGACCAAAACACCAGTAGATACATCTAAGGTATGAAAACTCAATCTAGTGGATGCTAAGAGGGACTGAAAAAATAACAGTTAATTGCAAAGCCTTTTTCTTTTTTTTTTTTCAGGCAAAAGACTGAAAACACCTTTTCCACCGAAAAAAAAAAAAATAATCAAAACCACTTGCTGACTAAGGATCTCTACTGCAAATGTTACACTCCCTTCTTTATTTCCTTCCATCCATCCTCCAAAACCAGGCAATTTTCTTTTTGGTGAATGAATGAAGAGCAGCTCAAAGCCCAGGAAACTGCTAATGACTTACCCTCTCCTCAGATAATTAACTCTCAGCATATTTAAGCTCCATTTTTGAGCCCCTCTGACAAACAGTCGATATGAAGGATTTCAGCTATTATTTGCATAACAGCCTTCCTTTCCTTGGAGTCTCTCCCTAAGGCGTCTTCATTTCCCAAAGCAAGAAGCAGCCAACTGCTTTTCTCCACAACTGATCTCGGGGCAAATACATCAAGTGAAGGGCCTGATCCAGGCTTGCAGGATAAACCCTGGTGAAACTAAGGGATTACTCACATGAGAAAAGACTATTCCAGTGCCAAAGAGCTGATACAATAGAGCATGAAAAAAGAAGGACCATGATAAAGAGCACTTGGCTCACAGGCATTCTCAACCACACACACAGCGGAAGAGATACTGCTCCCATCAACCAAATCATGTCCCCCAGAGTGACATGCAAGAACAATTAAGAAAACTACTGATGAATTCCTGAGACACCTTTCTGCTAGATGTTCAGCTCCCTTGCAATGAAAATTTCTTCAGTCATGGAGCCAGTGCTGCTGACAATAGAGAGCAGACCTGCAGATCACTCGTGGCTGGCATTTCTAGGTACCACTGCTCGTTGCTGTAACGCTCACAACAGCTTATAAGCTTGCTGATTGCAAGAAATAACTCCTAAGCCCATTTCATCCGTATAATTTCTACTTTGATTTCATGAAGAAGTAGAATCTATTGCAAAAGACATCAAACACACCGTAACTTTCAGTGCACTTTAGCAAAAGTCCAAATCAGCTAGAATTAGTGAGGCATTAAGTACAACGTGATGATGGTTGTCCAAAAGGCCTCCTTGGCTCTGTGGGGTTTGGATTTTGGTCTCTCAAATGCAAGCCAGTAGTCCAGTACTGTTCTTACTCATTAGTATAGTGATTTTACAATGTGTGCTGATGTGAAAAAGTCCTGCCTATGCTGGTCAAGGAAATACGGCTGAACAGCAAAGCTTGGGGCAGAAACTTGGAAGGGAGGGTCACGCCTAATGCAGAAGTCCCAGTACAGCTGAAGTTTAAATCTGTGATTCGAGTTGTAGTCTGCAAGTGGCTCTACAGAGATCCATAGGTTGCTGCAAAATTGCACTCACAGGAGCACATGAGTCAGAAGCTTAAATGAGGAAGTATGTTAATGCTAGGTTTCAAGCAGAATGGAGAAACTGGAGGAGATTTGAATTTTGTAATTTCTATTTAACCTATTTGCAATCATTTTGGGGTCAGTCACACGTCCTGCAGAGCCAAACACTTGCATAATAGTTTAAGCTCTTAGTACGGGCTCTTTGTTGACACTGAGAAGGCCTAATTTAAAGGAGAAGGCTTTTTCCCTCAAACAAACGGGCACACAGACTCCTCCGAGCGCACCTACCACTGGCCCCGGGGGGTGGCCAGAAATCCAGCATCAGGCGCGCCGGGCAAGGCCACGGCAGATGGAAGAGCCCAGGAGAGCCGGCATTCGAAACAACCCGTCCCCCTTGGGGAGGCCTTGCCCCAAAGATCCACGAGTGACATGGCTCTGCACATCTGAGGAATCTGACCAAAGCAACTCGGGAAGCAAAGGTGCATCCAGTACCTCTGGAGAGTGCTGTTATTGGAACCCCTTTTGGGGAAGGATGTTTTTATCCTCTAGGTGCTGATCAGTAGATAACTCTGTATGGATGCAGCTGTTTCTGTTTCTGCCTTCACTCCTCCAGATACACTGAAGTCTCTCCAAGCACCTGGCTGCTCTTTGATGAAGGGAATATTCATTTGTTGGGAAACGTATTTTACAAAGCCAACGCTGGAGAAGAGAGGCAGCACTTCAAAACAACTCCTGGAGAGAAGAGCACCTACAGAGAGCTGTGCACATGCAGAAGGCTCTGCATGAAGTTCTACCCTGCAATAAAGAAAGTCTTGGGGATACAAAGACCATCTGCTCCAAACTAGTCAGACGTTAGGGTAGACACCAGGGCAAACAAATTGTTATCCCCATCACCCAGCTAATAAACCTTCTCTTTTGATGGGAGGAATCAGTTGCTTTGAGACCTCTGCCTGGGCCTGAAATGGCAAAACTCACAAAAACACTGCATCAAATCCCCACCATAACACTTTCCAGTGCGAAGAGGTACAAAACCAGCACCCAGTGACTTCAATAAAGTATTTGGGTACTATTACCAGGATGTGAAACTGCTGCTTGTTGTGCAGCAAATACACATCATCCAATGAACAATATCAGCAGAAGAGTCTGGCAAATATACTCCCTCTCAAAGCAATAACAGCAGCACTTTGTACAAGAGATTAGATAAGTTGAAAAGAATGTGTTTATTGTGTGCACTTCCAATCTCAGTCTCGGGGTTTATATCTGCATTATCTGATTAAGTGACTGTTAAATAACCCAAGTTGACAATATAGGCTCTGGAGGATGCTTTATCTTGATCTGCAAGCGTTGAAGTAATCTCTGAATATGTATTTCAACAATGAAGGGCATACGCCAAATACAAACCTATTCAGGGCACCAACAGATCTTGCCACTAAATCAGGCCTACTTGTATCTGATGAATACCAGGACCAAATGCTTTAGAGGAAGATGCAGCACGCTCACTTTTACGCATCTTAAAACAGCTGACAAAATGCAGTCCGGTCTATATTACAGACGGAAACCAAAGCATAGGGAAAGCAAAATGGTTTGTAAGCAGGAGAAGCAACTAACTCTTCTGAACTACCCTCGTCACAGTCAACTGCTTTCTGCACCCGGATGCTTCACCTCTTAGGAAAAGACTGTGTCTACATTTGATGTCTTCTTCCACGAACAGCAGAAAGAGAAAAAAATAATCCTCAAACACTCTAAAGCACAGTCCTTAAAAAATACGATAAATATGCTCATAATGCAAGTCAAAACATTCTTATTACACACAGAAGTGCAATCCCTTTTGAAATAGCATGCGATGATAGAAGAGTACTAAAATATTAATAGGGCACTAATCAGGAAAACAGCTTCATTAGGTAAAAAGAACAGTTGCAAAGAAAATAAACAGAAGGTTTCTCCATAGTGTAGCTTTGCATAGGGGAAGTCTCCACCTCCAAAGACATAGGGAAGCATTTGCTGTGTTTGTGGAATGGGATCAAGGCTTTTTGCCACACATTTTGGCAACTGCATAGGGCTGCATATTTCCATATGTTTCTTGCATCTAAACAAGATCAAATCAGTATGGTACCAACTGGTTCTGTTTACATTATGATTTAGTCATGACGTTTGTTTTTGTGGAAAGCAGGTTTGGCAGCAGCAACCTAGTGCTTTTCAAAATACCTTTCACTCTCTGACATCAAAATCAAAGGCACTGCCAGTAGGAAAGGGAAAAATCTGGATTCATTAAAAAAAGAGCAAGGTCAAAACAGCATGAGGAAAACACACGATTATATAGATGGAAATCACAGTAATACTGACATTTAAAGCTGTCTGACATGTTTCATTATTAGAACTTGTTTTCAATTATTTACAGCTTTGCAAAATGTACTGATTTGCCAGCAAGATCCTTTGCTGGGGGTCTATCTCAGGCTGGTATTTGGGAGGGGAAACCCTGCAATGGGGCTTCAAAGCACATTGTTCCATTGTTCCAATGGAAAATTGGAAACAGACTTTATCAGAGAAAAGACATTTGTTTCCACTTTTATAAATAAATAATTTGCACTACTTTTTCCCTGAGCAGCTGTGCTGTTTCCTAAGTGGATCTTACAATTTAGCAAGGAATGGCTTTGAAAATCCGGAAGAAGTTTTTCTTGTCGGCAGAGAAAAAAAAAAATCCTGTGACCCAAAATGCTAGATTGAGACTTCCAGGAAATAAGTTGAAGCTGCATTTTGCAAAAGAGAAGAACCAGGACTGCGATTCAGGAGGGAGAGGAAAAGCTGAAATCAGGACCTGCAGTAGGAAGAGCCTGAAGACATGAAAGGATGTCCTCAAAGACTGAAGCTAGATGACAGGAAAACTGGTGCTATCAGCTGGAAAACAAACAAACAAAAAGAACAAAAAATAAATAAAAAGGAGAATTGAAGAATGAGTTAGGATCATGAGAAGAAATCAAGGATTTAAGTTTATCCTCGCAATTTTAATATGGCCTTTTACAACACCTGCTGTTGCTGTGCAAGATAATACTAGGACTGACTTCTATCCCGCGGCCCTTCTGGGCGCACCGCAGCCCGTGTGCACCACCATGGCAAATACTGGGAGTTCTAGTCGAGCCAGGAGCAGACCTGAGGAAGAAATGGGAGCTCTAAGGGCTAAAGCCTAATGGTTCCACAACAGCTCAGGTCCCCAAGGACATTTTCTAAGCTAAAACAAAATGATTCCTTTGTTTTAATTTTCCCTGAAGAGAGCATCACCTAACAGGACTTTTTTCCCGCAGAGAACATACTTAGTTATAAAACTCTCCTTATCAGCAAGAAAGTAGAGGCGATTCTCAGCACTAACAAGCACGTCCAGTCCTTTAAGATCCAAGTCTAAACACAAGAACAGACCCAGGAGCTAAGAAGTGTGTGACTGAGAGGTAATGGATGACACCAGGGGTATGGGGAGGGAGTAGAAAAATAAAAGATGAGTGTAAGGCTTGGAGTTCCTACAGACAACATTGGCACGGCCATCTCTCTCAGAGGGACCCAGAAAACATGTTGTTTATGTAAATCTGCATGATGCAGGTCAGAGAATATCCTCCTCCCACCATCTTAAGATTCTTAACAAAACAGAGCTTCATCTACAGAAGTCTTAAGATCCTGCTTATAAAAAGCAAGAAAGACCAAGTGTATCACACAGGCATCCAAGGCAGTGCAACACCAGACTTGTGATGTGAAAATGACCAGATGATCATCCCAAACTGGCAGAGATTTCAAGCAGTGTTGAAAACTCAGGAATAAGGTATGGAGAGGCTCCGAATGCTGTTGTGTTTCCTCCAATTTCCCAACCAGCCAGTATGACTGTGGCAGCACAGGCGTCTCCCGCTCAACTGAGCACCCTGTCATGGAGAAGACCTGGAAATAAGCAGGTACCGCTGCAGATTAACTCCCCACCTATGATCTGCTTTGTTATCACCACCAGCAGAACTCCCAGGAAGCCGTAGAAGTGTTTGCTAAATGTTTCACACCTCTTGGCATCCGTTTCCTGCAGCAGCTCTTGAGTTACAAGACGGAATAATCATAAACCTAAGTTCCTACAGCTTCTCAGAGAACATGTTTTTCAGTTAGGAAAGGGAAGATGAAGTTTAGATAGAACCAAATATGCCTGTATTCTCTTTAGAAGGGTAGCGTAACACTTGTAATTCAGTTCTCAGCACTGTGCTTAAAGCAGCATACTGAATCCAGCACTACTAGTGCTGGGAACTGTGCAAACATTTAGGGTTTTTACTACCACCCAAGCAGAAATGCTTAATTATGGCAGCAGAGGTAATGAAGAAAAGCAAGCTTGTTATTAGAAAGCTGGCATTTACTCATCTGGGGTCCTCACCTGCACTGGGAAGTTTCCAGAAATCTGCAGATTGGGAAGGTTGCAAATAAACAGTCTAGGGAAGGGGGAAAAAAAAAGGCAAAAAAAACCCACCTTGAATTTAAAAGTTAGAATCATTATGGTTGGAAAAAACTTTTAAGATCATCGAGTCCAACCATAAGCCCTTCAACACCTGCTAAACCACGTCCCTAAGCACCTCGTCCACATGCTTCTTGAACACTGCCAGGAACAGCAGATTTTAAGCATCACTGCGGTATCAGAGCTGAACAGTACAGGTCTAGATTACGGGTTGGTCCATAATTGCGTTTTGCAGCAGGACAGACAACTTTCCCTCAAGTATGTGGTGCCAGCCACTGCCACAAAGACCCTGAGTAGAGAGGTCCACTCCTTCGCTCCACACTTATCTATGTTCTTACTCTACTAGGAGCAGCAACTACTAGTTTTGTCTTTGCTCTCTTGGTTACACCATTCAGTAGTTTCCCTCCACTAAAAACACATGCAACTAGCTTTTATAACAAGAAATGAACTCACCCATAAGAACATAAGGCAACGTTGGTCCCTTCTGGTTGCTGCACCTGAGAGAAAGAGACTGCTGGAGTCCGCGTGATGCTCTGTGAGGTTCAGCTTCAGGGAGCATCTGCAGGAGGCTGCTGTGCTGCCTTCACGTCAGGGCTGGACACCAAATGCTTCACATCTACCTGCTCAGAAGTCCCATAGGGGCAACTGTGTCATGCTGTGAACTGAAGTTCAATGCTCTGCTTTACCACTCGGAAAGACCCCCAAATCCTGTTCAACATCAAGGGTTTTTTTTTGAACTTCAGTATTTCCATAAGTCAAATAATGGCTAAAACATGAACCTTCAGCAGTTTTAAAAGGGAACTGCCTCCTTGCCTCCCCACAGAAGTCTTGCAGTGTGCAGAAACAGTAGCACTCAATACCACATTTAATAAGCATAGGGTCCAGAAATCTGTAGGCCAAGCTTGGATAACCACTAACATTTCATTTATTTGTCCATTGACCTGTTTTCATCTAGAAAACATCTTCTGAGGAGAGAATTTGCTGTGATTTTTATGTGACATGTACTGTTCCTACCTCCCAAGAGAATAAAATCAACCACTACATTGCTTGGTTTCCTGTTGATTCATGATCAAACTAGAGCACTTATATTCTTTTTTATTTTCTACAAAAGAGAAACTAAACTCCAATGAGAAGCAACCTAAAAAATCCCTGCTGTCAACAAGAAAAATCAAGCTCAAGCACATCCATTTGTCCAAACCTGCAGGCTCTACTGAGGCTCCCACAGCCCTCAGGATCCCAGTCTCAGCTGCTTGGCTGATTGTCATTAGGGCTGATGATTCAGTGCCAGACACGCAGTTGCTAAGTTCGTTAGCTGGTCTCCCCAAAAACAACGACAACCTTTCTCTGAAAGCAATGGAAAACATAGTCTATTTTAGGGGACTTGGAGGTGTCCCTTCATTAACTATAGTTTAGGAAGATCTGTTCCTCTGGGCTTAAAGGAGAGTCATTTTAGGGTACAACAGCCTAACTGTAGCCTCTGTGGGCTCTCCCATCCCACTTTCTTATTCAAGGTTGCAAATAGCTTTGATTCACAGAAGCAAATGTAACATTGGAGAAAGACATGCAGGTAGAGACCTAGTTTATTTAGTTTAACTTTGATAGAAAAATAAGCAAATACAGGCTTTTCAACATGGAAAGGGTTCACTTTAAGAACGAACAAAATAAACCGGAGAAGTCAACTGGACAGTCAAACATGAGGATTGAAATGTGAAGGCAACTCTGAATTCATTTCTTTTAAAACACCTCTCACGCAAGGCAGAAAATCTGTAGGACTAGGCTGCAGACTTGAGCAGATTTAAGTGTATTAAAAGTAAGCAGTGAGCCTGCTAAAAGAAGGAAAATGGACTGACAGGCAAAGTGGGGGGCTTATGTGAATATTACTGAAACTGAAGTTGAGGTTGAAGTTGCTGGCTCTTGAATAGAAACTGAAAGAAAAATAGCAAAAGTTGATCTAGTGTAGAAAGCAAGAAAAGAAAAAGGGGAAGAGGACATTTGTCCAGAAAAAGACTGAATCATGATTAAACATCCCTCCCAAAATGAAACAAACGCTGCCCCAGATTTCAGTAAGAACAGTGGTATTGAGTAAGAGAAAGAGGATGAGCAGGAGAGAAATCAGGAGAAAATCTCTAGCCAAGCAGGGAACCTATTTAAGAGTAGGAGTCAAGGGAATAAGAAACAGAACTCGTTTCTGGAGGGAGGTAAAAGGATATGGGAACAGAGCCAGGCTATGACATGACTACTGCAGCAGAAGAAAGCTAGAGTCTAAGGTCCAGTAAGTTTTTTTTTCAGTTACTCCATACAAAATTTTTGTACCTGAAGTCTTCCTTAAAATTAGTCTGGTGCCCAAAGGCTTTTGTAAATAATGCAAAATGGCAAAATTTAAGTAAAGTTATTTTTCTTTGCATTTCTCCTCCCTTTACTTGGGCTACAGAAACATGTTCCTGCAGAAGAAATTCTTTGTACCTTTTGGGACTTCGAAAGATCGCTTGCAGAGCAAGAGAGATGGGCAGCTTACTGCAGCCGAATCATTAGCTAGTGCAGGAGGACCAAAAACCAAAAGGAGGTGATTTAAAGGTGCCCCTCTGTATCGTAGCATGGAATCAGAGGAAACCTAGACCACTGTACATGAACAGAAGAACATCTATGCATCTTCCATGAACCTTTAAACAGATGCTTAGCAAAATTGTTGCTTCCCTTACAGCTCAAGACCTCCTCTTGCTTTCCAAGCTCTCAAAGTAATTCACTTAAAGCAAAGTCCTGGACTTGCTCTCACTTTCTTATCTCCATATAAGCAATCACAGTTTGACGACACGGACATTGATCTGGAGAACTAAGTAATACCACTCCCTGTAAAAGGTAATGCACAGATTTGACTTCGTTGGGAATACCTGAATCATTGCTACTTAGGAATTTCTGATGTTTCATTATGAAGAGGGTGAAAAAGGTGAGGAAGAGAGCTCACATACTGATAAATATCTAGGAGAAACAGCTTTCAGTGCTGTGTATCGCAGACTCTGGTACTGCTGAGGGCCTCTCCCAAAGGGATGTTGTCTCACACTGTTCTTCAGACACTATTTTTTAAGACACAGACGGACAAGGTGTCCAATACCACCTGGGCCAGCCTTGTCTGACACTGAGGAACAACGTGGTCTCCTAAAGAGATTCCACTGGGCTTCTCCTGCATTGTGTCTCTTTCCTACCCCGCAAAACTATCCAACCTTAAATGCATCAGGCTCTCAAATTTAAGCCCTTTAAGGAGATTACAGAGACAGGAACAGAACTCAGCCCCTCTCCCTTCTACAGAAACCTAATTAAATGCATGAAATTTCCTTCTCATCTCTCATGGCAATAGCAGAGCATTTTAGACTAAGAGTTCAAAGTTTCAAAACCTTTTAAAACCACTTTTTAGCAGTGGATGCTAATTTAGTTTCACAAAATCAGGGATAACTGTAAAACATGATTGCATTTTTCCAACAAGTTATCATGGTTGAAAAGAGGCAATTTTCTAATAAAAATGTACATTTAAAATGCTTCTCCACATTTGATTTCCAGAAAACATGACAGTAAGGGGAGAAAGCTAAAAAAAAAGTCCTTTTTCCCATCAGAGCCTAGAAATGGTGTTAAAGTTTACCTCCTGAGTGTTGGAGCACAGAAAAGCACAACCAGCAAGGAAAGGTTTTTTTCACTAATTTGTACCATGTCCTGTGAATGCAATTATTTTTCTTGGTGAAGACAGTTCACATTTATCCTCAGTGGTTGAAGAGGTTGGATAGAGGACCCATAATCAAATTGTTCTATGAACAGTGCTCAGTGCTTTTAGGGCCTCTAAGAAGAAAGAAGCAGAAAAGACTTCATATGCCATAGAAACTCTTCTGCTTTTATTATCCAGAACTCAATAGAAGAGTGTTTTCATTGTTCTTTTGTTTCAACTAATATGAAAAAATGGTTTGTGAAATTACATAATCCATTAAAAGGTTTGTTTTTTCCTACCTTTGCTTGGGTATCAAGACTGTATTTGCAATTCAAAACATTTTCATTTGTACTTTGGTAAAAGAGAGAGGCTGATCAGTAACTCCAGACTAACTATTTTGTAGGAATTCAGTTGGACACTACTTCATGTGTAAACATCCACTTTCCTAAACACACACACAAATATATATATACATATACATAAAATTTTAGGCATATCATGACATAAAAACTTTCAGTTTTATAAGAGCAAACAAAAACTACACCAAAATAATTTCCACATTTTTTTCAGTTCAGTGAATCTTAAGTATTTTCCATAAAACATGGACTCATAGAATCACAGAATGCTTAAGGTGGGAAGGGACCTCTAGAGGTCATCTAGTCCAACCTCTGCACATGCAGGGTCACCTAGAGCACGTGGCACAGGACTGTGTCCAAGCGGGTTTGGAAGATCTCCAGAGAAGGAGACTCCACAACCTCTCTGGGCAGCCTGTTCCAGTGCTCTGGCACCCTCACTGTCAAGAAATTTTTCCTTAAGTT
>NW_010585308.1:287539-308694 GCF_000705375.1 Tinamus guttatus
ACGCTCTTCTTAACGCACCCCAGGATCCCATTGGCCTTCTTGGCCATGAGGGCACCCTGCTGCCTCATGGTCAACTTGTCGTCCACCATGATCTACCTTATGGTTTTCTCTATTTGTGAATGTGCAGCACCTCAAGGATCAGGAAAACACTGCGCACTTCCCAGAGAAACAACTCAATAGTCCCATTCTCAGTCAACATAATTCCCACGCCTCTCAGGTAACTTCCCCAAACTAGAAGAGAAATGATTTTTTTCCTGAAGAGGTTCAAGTTCAAATGCTGAGTATCTGTGCAGAGCTCTCCAAAGCAGAATGTTATTGCGTTCAAGGCCGCGGTGTTGAAACTCTCCATTTCTTCCCAACCAGTACATGACTTTGCAAAATGGTTTCTGATT
Organism: Tinamus guttatus; assembly: GCF_000705375.1. Next base: position 287,932 of record NW_010585308.1, read on the forward strand.
TTCTGCTTTGTAGGTGAAACTGTGAATAGTATCGCTGCATACTTGAAAAAAGCTGGACTTTTCAAGTGATGCATTTTCCCTTCACTTATTCATTTTCTTTGTGTAAACTTAAACTTTCAGGTTTAGAAGTGCTTCATAACTTTGAGGTTTACAGTGTATTTTTCATACAGGCAGATGGAGAGATGATTTCAAAGCTCAGGCTGTACTCTGCACCCTGCTCACTCTGGGGTCCGTTATCCCTCAAGGGATTTTTCAAAATCCTCTCTTCAGTGGCTGACTTCGTCCACATAACACTACAGTTCTGGACCCGCCATCATAAGCCGACTAAACCAGGCATGACAAAGAGCAATTGCTGACACCAAGTGCCTCATTCTTGTACTTATTATAAAGTGATTGAAGATTTCGGAAAAAGTGTTGCTTGGTTCCATTTACTTCAATAAGAGTATTTTAGGAAGTTCAGCAAAAGCGTTTACCTGGTTTGGTTTTCATTTTGTTTTGAAAGACTGCACATCACATCGTATCTATCTTGGCGTTAATAAAGAACCTACCTTTACAAAGCCTGAAGCTATTTGGGAGTATATGTTTCATTTTCAAAAATGACTGCAAATCACCTTTCAAGGTGAATTTAAACAGCACCATGCGAGCAAATACCTAGTCAGATGTGTCAAAAGCCTGAAAGTCAAGATACAAAGAAATCTGAATGCAAAACCCCCAATGCTTAGACATCCCTGAAATCCCTAAAAGAAAAAGAAAAAAAAAGACAACAAGCTAGTTAGGGAAACTTTAGCAAGTTTAGTGAACTGATCCAATTGCAGAGGGAAAGGTTCTGCACTTTGACAGCAATGATCCAATGCCCTGGTCAATCCTGTAGGACCAGCTGGCAAAGGAGTAGTACTGCAGAAAATTATCAGGAGTCATACGCTAACATAAGGTGACTCCAAACTAGCTCTGAATAAGTCGAAATATAGGAGTTGTCAGAGATAAGGCAAATACTAAAACAGGAGAAAGGAAGAGAGTGTTAGCTGAACACCATCAGAACACCCCCACTCTCAACAGCAGCCAGGCTGCACAAGAAATGCTGTATCCAGCTTCAGAATGGTTTGGCAGTAATTTAGGCAATCACTAGACAGGACAAAATTTTCTGCATGGGGTTCATTCCATTATGACACATTATAATATTTCCTAAATGGCAGGCTTCGAGGTCTGATTTGCTCACACAGAGGTGCATCCAGGCAGATATGGGAAGCAGGGTACTAGATGGCTCGGTATACATATTCAGCAAGCTTCTCCTGCTGGAGTAATATAAATTGCAGTGACAGTCTATGGTAGCGATGTTAGAAACAAGGTATGAAAGGCCCAGAAAAAGTGAAAATGTTCAGGTCCTGATGCTTGATGACATGAATACCTGCAACTTCTTCCATTACTGCAGAAGAAGCCTCTTCTCCACAAAACCCAGCATCAGGGTAAAATTTGACGAAACGCCAGATGGAATGATTCAGACTTCTGATTTAGTTAGCTGCATGTGTTAAAATCTCAAAAATAAAATAAAATAAAATAAGCTTATTTAGCAGCATGGAAAAGTCATCCGAATCCAAATTGGGGCCCTTAGGGACCATATTCAGATGCCACCTTATTTAAATTCTCAAACCTGCTCCTTTGAAGCCTACAGGGACAGTGAGCTTACTTCACTGACCATGCAAAAAGAATTGGGCTATCTGAATATGACTTGCAGCTTTCATACCCTGGCCTTTCTCTGCCTCATTTGGTGATAAGAAAAAGGGATACAGTGAAAACTCCAAGCTCCATGTAACATCCAATGCTGTACTTAAAGAGCGAATACAGCAATTATCTCAAATTACATCTTTCAAGGAAACAGGCTCTGTGGGTGACAATCCAGATATATTCTCTTCAGTAGCCTCTGATCTTTACCCTGTGGAAAATATACTAAAAAACAGTGAGTTCTACTTCCAGCTCTACTTTTCTTTATGCAAAACATGCCTGGAGAAACAGCCAAAATCCTTGCCTCATCTTAGAGGACTGCAACATTTATTAAGATATTTCTCAACAGCCTGGTGGCACTTAATTTGTAAGGGTCATTCCCTTGCAATACAACAGGCGTAAATCGCCTACTCCAACTTCATTGTGTTCAGAAAAATCACAGCTGGGTAAAGCCCTCGGCTGCTTAAAGCTCTTCTGCAACAAGATGCTAATTGCTTTATTTGTTGAGTGGTGAAAGCTTAGTAATTGTAACCCTCTGCTTGGCAATTCCAAACAGGGTTTGGAGCATTTCTTTCAATCGTTGGGGAGTCAGTCCGTGTCCCACACAGGGGGTAGCAGAGTACAAAGGCATAATCCTGGTTACACCACGTTGCAAGACACGCGAAGGTGGGAAAGGCAGGGCAGAAAACACCGTGGGCAGGCAGCACTTTCCTCAGAATTCTTTCCCCTCTCTCATGGAGAAACAAGAACAAAACCCAACACACGCAGATTCGGATGGCACCTCCCATAAACAGGAATGAGCCTATCCTCACTGAATTTGAACAGAATCGAGCCAGCGTTCATCCATTCCGGAGCTAAATGAAATAATATCATCAAGTATTGCCTTTATCTTCCCAGGGTATGAAGTCTTCCCTTCACCTGTAAAAACATCCTCTAAGAGAACAGACCAGGAAACCTTCTTATTCTAAAAATGTGGTTCATTTTCCTTGATTTACAGTAGTCTCTTAAATGCTCCATCAGTGGTCAAGCAGCAGGTTGCTGTTATCAAGCAAACAGATCTCAGTGGGGGATTGTTGGGTATGATCATGCCATATAAAACCTCATGGATCAGCTCTGGATGAAGCCCTAGCAATTTCCTTACTGGATTTAACTGTAATCTTTACATGCACTCTTCTTCATGTCTTTAGTGTAAGACAAGGCAAGAAAAGGAGAATGCAAAGTGAAAAAACATGAAACAGAAGATAACTGTTTTCTGGACTCAAAGTGAAGAATTTTCATGCAAGGCATCAAACTCAGCGGGGAAAAGATATTTATTGGTCAAACTACTTGCAAATGTTTTTGCTGATCCCTAAGACCCCCAAACCACGTGAGTCATCAAAACTAAAACACGGCCAACATGGTGAACATGGCTGGTCCAAAGTGCTGCAGAACATGTATCAGAGTGTAGCTGTGCTACATCTAGACAATCCAGCAAGGCCAGAACTGCGTTATTTTCACCTTGGAAGCCTGCTAATTGTGTTTGCAGAATTTATCTCATCTTTAATGCTAAACTGCCTACGCACAATCTTATTTTAATTTGCTGCTTTATTGTCTCTAAGGGTTTCTGCTTCTCCATGTGGGAAAACAATGTTGTACCTCAAGATAATGATCATGGAGGGAATAGAGATTTGACCCATGCAGAAGGGCAGCCTTATTTCCTCTTACCTGAGTCTGGGTTTACACAAGTTCAGGCCCTATAGGAATCCTTGGTAGTAACAAGAGAGGAAATTTTCTCTTTCCATACTGAAATAAGTCTAGTGAGTGGGACCAAGTGATGTGGAGAGGAGAGACAGAAGTACTGACCAAGTGCCCTGTTCTTTTTGTTACTCAAGGATTTTACAGAGAAGGGTTCCTACCATTCCCTAGAGAAACTAACAAAGCTCATTACTAGGGAGCCCTCCCTGACATTTTCTTTAATTTACTTTCATCCTATTCCTCTTACTTATTTTGCATTACCGCAGACCAAAAAACAATTCTTGACCTTTCCTCCATGTTAAACCCTGGAAACTCATTTTAGAAACACTTTTTTTTTTCTTAGCAAAAGAGTTGACCTCTGGCAGTGCACATATACACACACAGTCCAAACTAAAAACCTTCCAGAAAACAAACACAGTCACTTCAGGTTAAAGCATGGCATGTGTGTGAACTGTGAGTGCAGACCTCCAAGTCTCCATCCTCACCAGCAGCTCAGATCTCCAAATGCCCCATGGCCCTTTCCCACCCAAGCATGTGGCAGCACATCAGCTAAGGGGCTGCAGGGGGAGCTCGAAAACATACACATCCTTTGGAAGTAGTATATTCACTGTTAAAAAAAAAAAGTATTTTGAGAAATTAGGTGGAGAAACTCAAAACAGCACTGGTGAGCATAACAGCTTTTATGTTTGACTAGCTTATTTAGGAAAAAGGCAGCTGGATGGCTGCCTGAACTGACTGAACCCGATGAGAATTGCTGTGTTATACCAATTAGCATGGGAAGAACTAACATCTACAAAATGTGAGAGACAGTCGGTCCCTTTCATTTCAAGGGTCCCTTTTCCTCAAGTCTTTTGTCCTTTCATTGCAAGCGACAATTTTATCAGGTTAGTTTCACACTGAATAGAACATTCTAAGCTACATCACGAGACAGAAAAGGCAACCCAGCAAGTGCTTCTGAGCATGACCTTTTTCCTACAGGTACAGTTTGTGATGTGTATACAATTTATAAAGTTTTGTGGAACTCATGCTTCGAAAAGCAAAGGTGAAAAGCGTTACCATGGCTAGCAATTCTGTTATTTTTAAAGGATATGTTTTCCTGTGACAGCTATATTCCACCCTCACTGAACCCTGCACAAGCTCCAGTTTCACCCCCATTTTCCTTTGATTTAGAAAAATGCTTCTCAAAAATACCCTATATTTCCTGACATTCTGCGCTTGGGAGTATTGACTTAATAGGATGGATGCAGTCTTTTTGTGTGTGTATTAATATACAGGGCCTGCTAAGAGGTCACTCACTAAGCCTACTAAAGAATACAATAATGTAAACAGCGGAAAAGTCTCACGCTATAATATTTACTTTACTTGTGTCTGATGCGACTACTCCTCTGGATATAAGGAGAGGAAATTCTTCACACAGGCCCAAGTAAATCACGCAGTCTGCCTCAAATCTTAGGTTATCAGAGCAGTATGTTACAGTAGTGCTTTTATGTCCTAGGAGGCAACATCCTGTAGTGAACATTTTTCCACAAAAATAAAGCCTCAGACCCTCTGAACAGACAAAAAAACCCAAACAAACAACAACAAAAAAAACACTCTACTACTACTCAACTACTGTTCAACTTTTAAAAGAACTGAGAAAGCTCATCACAAGAAAATTTTCAGCTATTGTCTCAAAAGAACTTTTATTTTAGGGCATCTCTCTTGCAATTTCCCCACACAATTTTCTAATGAATATGATGTTCTTCTGCTCTGCCATTTTCTCTTCAGCCATGACGTGAGATTCTCCAGCTCCATCTGTTTTGGCCTGTGGCACTGGTGGCATTTCAGACAATTTCAGACATTCAACTCCTATTCTCAAATTCACTAAGACTATACTGTCCTTCCAGTAACTTATCCATCTTTTTCCCTGCCACGTGATGGAAAATCGCGCTGAGAGGATAACCAGCAGCTCTTCCACAACATGGCACAAAGGCTGTGCCTGCCATTCTCACACAGGTCAGGGCAGTCCCTGCACAGCCCATACGGACACCACAGATCCTGCTGCCCAATGGTCTCCTCGAATTCCCAGTGCAACAGGCTCTGAAGGTCACACCACGGGAGGTTTGGACTCCTCAGTGATGCCTTCAAGCATCCTCCACAGATCTATTTCTTTGAGCTTCTCTATTTCACCCCATCTGAAAGGGTTGAAACACTCTAATAGCCTAATGGCCATGAGCTGCTAAGCACTGGCTTAATGCGTATCCCCATCCAGCCACACGGCCAGATGCAACACTCTGAAGGTGGCAGTCACTCATCGTCCTGGATGAACCAACCCTGTCACCATCTCTTTACAAAGCGGCTTCACTGGGTATAGGTAGACCCAAAGGGGCAGTTCACCCGTTGTGCTTTTCAACAGACTTGTGACTGGCAGGTCTTGTTATTTTCCACGTGCCATAAGCCCTGTTCCTCTCTCACAGGGCTTGGTCCTTGCATGGAGGCGGCCGTTCCTAACACCATCTCTTTGAAGGTGGAAACCAGACCAGAGCTAAATGATAATTTCTGAGCTTTATCCATTCCTAGTCTCCACAGAAATAAAGTAGACAGATCTGTGCCCCCTGCTGTATTTCAAAAGCAAGACATAAATAGTGTTTGAATAATACAGGGTGGGCTGTTGAAGCAACAACCAGACAGCCTTTTAGTTTGAAATCAATAGTCCCTTTACCGTCTTTCTTTAGAAAAAAAAGTGTTACCAATGGCGATAGTGAAGGGAAAAAAAAAAAAAAAAAGCCTTTCCTCTGGTTTAACAACCACTCTATTCACTCTGAGGCATGAATACCACTCTTCTATAAGGGATAAGATATCCTGGCAATACAAGCCCTTTCTTACATCCATCAGGACTCTCCAAAGAAGAGAGCTTTACAAGTTTAGCTTATCTCACCTTGTATTTTCAAATAAATAAGTTCACTAACACTGATCATTTTAAAGTACATAATGGATTATGTCGCATGAAAAGGAAAAACATTTATTTTGAGAAGGAAATGGGATGGGGTTCTTATGACCCAAGTCCATCCCTTTGGAGCTGGGGTGGGGGTAGAATAACAAATAAATAAATAAATAAAATCTGTTCACCAGAGAGATGCTCTACAAAATGTTTTTGATCTCCTTATTCTGTCCTTATTTTGATCTCTTCCTTATTCACTAAAACAGTGGGTTTTGCAGCTTATAGCAGCATAGAAGGATAAGACTGAACATATATGCAATTATGAGATGTGAGATATGTATTAAAGTGGTGGATGGAATCATAAGGACCTCTCTGACCACATTTCAGTCACCCTTCCAGATATGCTGATGCAACTGTTTGCTTTTCCTAAAGGAGGCGCTCCGTTCTCAGAAATTTGGGAACATTGTCCTTGGGCTGCCTCAGGTTGGCCAATCAAAGCACGCAAAAGAACCCCCGAATCGATCTTTCCTCTAGCAATGCAGATTTTAGACACCAAAGCCATGTCAATAGTCGATCAGGCATACCGTGCAAGTGCACTGGCTGATTTCACAGTTAGCAGACACACAAAGAGATCATTGCGTGTAACAGAGAACGCTTCGAAATTATCCTGTTCAGACATCAACAGCACTACTGCAGGGCCTTGCTAATCTCTCCCTCCCAAAATCACAGCCACCTATTTTAGATCATTGCAATTAGCGCCAGCGCCAGATGTTCATTTACACCTTCAGAGATGCAGGTTTGTAAACGGAATGCTACTGTGTTATGCTGATGTGATTTTAACACCCTCAACAGGCTGCTGCTTTACCCCTACCTACCTTGAAATCCGATGACAGTTTGAATCCAGGATTATTACACCTGGAGGTCTAGAATGAATTTCAGTCTTGCTTTCACTTGTTGGGTGCTTCAAGAACAGCTACACACAGCTGACAAACACAACGCAGGAGCTATGGGAGACCTGCATGTTTCTGGATAAGAAAGGGGTATTTCAATGGCACCCAATATCTCTGTTCCATATCTCCACCACTCCCTTAGTGTCTTTGATAACTGCAAGGCTAAATCACATTCATTTCTTCAAGTGATAGGTAACAAGCTGGAATCTAAGCATAAAGCTAGGAAGCAATTTTGCAGCACAGGGCATTAGGATATTCCCCACAGGCGTACCAAGTTTTTAATAAGTCTTTTCCAAAAGTTTGTTTTCCCTTCTCCTTTGGACATTCTCTAACACAAAAATCCCCTGGCTACTCTCAGCTATCTTGGTTTAACTCAGGAGAAGCTAATGCTGGGAAGCATAGAGGAGACACAAGCCCCTTCTAGTTCAATACCAAGTCTAAGATTATTGGCAAAAAGTTAAGTCCTTTGGCAGAGACCTAGGAAAATGTCACCCTGACACATTGCTCAGATCAACATGTATAATGATGAACAATTCTATGAAAGCTTTAGGCCATGAGTGGCCACCTTCCTGACCTTACAAAATCCGTGACTCAGGGTGCCATCACACAAGCCAACCTCATACATCCAAGAAGAGACTTTGGAGAATTGCTCACAGATGAGCACGACACGATTCTCAATAGTCTCAGCTTGGAACTGAAATCTGTGGTTGGCTCATTCAGCTGAGCCTGAGGACATCTCAGTAGATTTTGATTCAAGCTACTTCTATATGTTTCAGGAACAACTGCTCTCAGACATGGATAGGAAATGAACCATTCCTGGAAAACAAGCAAGCAGAAAGCCCCAGACCATTACCAACTTGGTTTGCCATGTAAGATGCTAAACAGAATGGAGTATTTCCAACTTAGAGAAGAGAGACAAAAGTGCAAGAAGAGGAGAGGGAGGATAGCCAGCAGCACTGTTGCAAAGGAATAAGTCCCAGACAGCTAAAGGAAAGATTTAGTGTAATATAAAGACTTTCACTAGAAATAATGGCTGATATTAAGGAAGTGAAAATGCAAGCTGAATATCACACTTGAAAACTAATGCTATGAAACAATTTCAAAAGGGAAATAGAAAATAACTTTCATTGACTGACAGGACCTAAAATTAGACCAGATCAAACTTTACAAAAGATCAGCTCTTCAAACAAGCTCAGCATCAAGAAGCTCAAAGGTAATCTCCTGAAGCTGGGAAAGCTAATTCTGAAAACTCAGGCACTTTATTTGCTTAGCTCTGTCAGCAAGACTCGTAGGGCAGAAACCTGGCCTTAAAGTTAGAACATGATGTAAGACTCACTTCTCCACCCAGTGCTTTACCCTTAAAACAATTAAAAAAGGAAAAGAAAAACTCAGTGAATTCTTCATGGAGGCTTTCTTCTGTTTTTCCTGTCAAAATGTTGGTATGAAGATATGAAGAATCAAAATGATATGAAGAATCAAAATGATGTGATGGAGAAAACAGCTGCCATTATTTTAGATTGCCTTTAGAAACACCTGTTCAGTTGCAAGTTGATTGTGATGAATTAGATAATTAAATTGCAATGGATATATAATTGCAAATATCTTTTTGTTTACAGCAACACCCTGTATTCTTGAAAGCTGCTTGTTTCTTCTTTCATGATTTACACTGATGACAATCTACAGGATACTCCTTCTTGGCAAGATGTTTGGGTGCATTAGACACTGCCCTTTTGGCTAAACATGCAAAGGGACGTAGAATGGATGATTATTATAGCTGACATATCTCAAAGGCTTAGGCGAAATTACTGGCCACCAGAGTTAAACCCGCAAGCACCAAGTTTCATATCCCACCTCCGGAGTAGCCAGTACTACGTACATCAGGGTGACATCCTTCCAGCTTCCAAAGGACAGATGGTGATTCCTGTTGCAGAAGAGGTGGTTTTCTCTCTCCTGTTATGTCCTTTGTTTATTTTTTTTGCTCTTTTTTTTTTCTTACAGTAATTAGTAAAGCTATTGTCTCCTTTGTTTAGAGATTTTTTTTCTTGCAGTAAATAGTGAAGCTACCCCTGTAATATCCAATTCCACCTTTAAGATTTTCAGCTAACAGTTTGCCAAGGCAAAATGGGAGCATTTTGACCTTCAAAGAAGCTGAGATTGAGCAGCTCCTGAACTCACCAGCTTTTCTGAGGGAAGTTTTCTCCACAGCTGGGAGAAACAAGATGGTTTCATGCGCAACCAGGCCCATGATTTTGGATCACAAAAGGCCTGAGAACAGCTTGCCACCAAATATGTATTATATAAATGCTGATTAAAAAAAGAGCAGCAGAAAGCCCAGGCCTTCTTCAGATAAATATTTAGCCGTATCAAATAGCAAACCCCAAAAACAATTAAACGGCTTTGGCAATAAATGCTTAGCAGATGATGCATGGACAAACCACTACAATTGCAAAACATACATTCAGCAGAATACAGTAAACATATGTACTCCGCATGCATTAATATATTACAAGGCTGCTGTAAATCACTTATCAATTATTGAACCACAATAAAATATTAATAAATGGGCCCTTAATATCAAATGTGACTGTGGTATTTTCAAACCAGAGCAAATACAGGGGAATGTGCTTATCTTTTCATTAACAGAACCTTGCAGACTGTGAAAAAAGGGCTTTGCTTTGACTCATACTTTGCTTGCTTAATATCATTGGTAGTTTTTTCTTCTGAGGATGTAATAGCCTCAGTTTTACCACATTTTGTGGACTGAAGTAACCCATTTAGCAAAGTATTTGGAAACTGTTGAGTGTTGTGAGATAGAGCTACTACTGGGGAAAGAAAATATGTAGTTTTAAGAGATTCTTGATTTGAAGACTAGTGGAATTAAAGGTATATGAGGTAAAGTTGTCAGGTGATTGCTTGCAAACTCTTTTTGGATTTGTTATTTGCATTACAAATGGGTCTGAAACTGCTGCATTTTTCCTTTAATTTTGCAGCAATTAAAGAACAGCTCAGAACAAATGAAGAGGGTGAAATTGTGAAAATCCAATTTCATTTCAAAAAGAAAAATTTGGGCACAAGTCCATTTTCCAAAGAGCCTTTTCAAAGGTTCTGCTTCAATTCCAATGAAAATGGAAACCACAAGGGAAGCCTCAAGAGTCATCATTGTCCAGTGACAATCAAAATGATCATCAAGTGAAAATAATAATAGTAACAGTTAATCAGAATTTGTCTCTTGGGTCTCTGAAAGGAAATCATATGTCCTCTTTTTAATTTTACAAGGTTAAAATTTCCAAATATTCCAGAATAATATTGCAGCTTGCAAGGGACTGTGAAATGGAAGCCATCTAAGCACAACCTATTTGCACAGTCCAAACATAATCTAGAAACACTGGACAAGTTGGTGTGAAAATTCTACATTTCCAACAATCAAGAGGAAAACGTAGTGCTATCTCACAAAAGCAGGCTCTGGAATTGCTCAGAAAAAGAATGGGATATGCTCTGTCACTAATTTATGCCCATTTGGCAAGTCAAAAGAAGAGATTATTGATTTTTCTGAGCACTGTTAGGGGTTTTCGGCAGCTCTCCCGAGAAGAGCACCTCAGGAAACCACGCTGGCCATAAACCACATACCTAATGTCCATCCCAATCTAGTTCCCCATTCCGGAGAAACGGTACTTTAGAGCTACCAATACCCACGTTCCACAACACACAACTTGCTTTCCTGAAGGCCTTCCCAGAGTTGACCTTGTTGTAATCTATCAAAGTGAAGGTCTTGGGGTGGGAGAGAGGACACATCTCTTAGAGTACAGTTGCTGCAAGCCCTGTCCTGCAAGGACTTCAGCAGAGTATCACTAAGCCAGAAAGAGGTGAGCTCAAGGGTTAAGGACAGCCACTTCAGTACAAGCAAAACAGCCTGATCCTGGCAGAATCCACAGGATGACTTTTCCTTCCAGCTTCTGGAAGGACAGCCAAGGTACGGGGTATGTCTTGCATCTGGAAGCATGCAGATGTGCTGGGCGGGTCACACCTCCTGGAGCTTTTTTTTTTTTTTTTTTAATCCTCTGGTAAGATTTCTCCTGATCTTGTCTGGGTCCAATTTCACCTAAGGATACAACTGACATTTTAAGGGAGAGAAGTAAAGGAGGAGTAGAAAATACATTTATGGTCACTTCAGCTCATCCCTTGAGCACATGGGCTGGCCCAATGTTTTTTGTTTTTTATTTTATTTTATTTACAATGGGCAATAGGGTGTTTTTCAGAACATCCCCCATCCTGGTTGAAAAAATTGGGTGATGGAGACAAATCCTGCTCCCAGGAATGTTGTTCCAACAGATAATTACTTTTGCACGTAACACAGCACACTTATTTTCAGCCTAACCACGTTTAGCTTTAGTTTCTCTCCTCTGAACTAGACACCATTTTCATAACCACAGCAAATTTCGCAGAGTGACAGGCAGATTCTCCTCGTGACAGTTGCTGACCCTCTTCCGAGAGGTTATGGTTCCCAGAGATTTCTGGGCTTCTTGTGCAGAAGCTCCACAGCGGCCTGCAGACCAGCACATTATGGTAAACTAAAGTGAGTGCTGGTTTTGCTACGGGCACTAAGCAGCACACAGCAACCTTTCAAGGTGGCTTTGCAACAGCTCCAGCTTCTCTGCAGCAGCACAACAGCCTCACAGTGAGGGCCGTAATAGCCAGAGACAGGGAGTCAAGTACAATACGGACACGTAGCCAGTCCAGCTGTGCCCTGCCACTCCGCATAACTACTCTCACACAACCTGACAGCCCAGCAGATCTATAAAAAGTCCAGCTCAGCCACGTGCATTGCCTGCCCTCTTGCAATAAACGGGCAGGAGACTTTGAAACATGTCAGTGCACATGAAGGGTCTACAGCGTAGGAGAGATGCTTTCAGGATGCTCTTGCAGCTGGTGCTGCCTCCCTTGACCCTGTTTTCACTACCGGTGTGTGGCACTGCACTGGGGGAAGATGTGCTACTTGGCAGAGTCAATGGCTGGGTGGTCCTGTACCCCAAGAAAAGCTTCCCCATAATCTTTATTAGCTACCTGGCTGCCTGGGTGTCTCAGGGCTGTTTGTGGAACAAGCAGGATGGCAGGCAGTAAACTGCCTATTGCTGCAAGGCCACCAACTGTAAAGGCTTGATCCCTTAAAAAGGAGAAGGTTTCTTTTAGGAGCTGAAAAGTTGGAAAGTGTTTACCGGTGCAAATTCATCTCCTTATCTATTTTTTAATTAAAACTCTATAGACTGAGATTCACTTCTTTGCTAATGGCTTATTATGTTTCAGGGGCATCCCAAACGTAGCTGTGTGCAATTTCTTAAGTGGAACAAAGGCTTCTTTGATTTCCCTTTGGCCACTGCTGCAACCTTTGCTGAAGAACTTCCAAAATGAATGACAGCACCTAATGATATTCCTCTTACAGCAGCAATACACAAGTGGGACTATTTTACCTAGTTTTTCTGCAATGGCAGAGCATCCTGGCCCCAAAGTTATGCTAACTCAGGTTGTTCTCCCCTCCTCTAGTTATTACAGCGACACTTAAAATGCAGGTCTTAAATAGGTCTAGCAATTATCTGCACTTTACCTAACAACGAGCACATGATAGTTACGCTACACAGCAGAGATTTGGCACTCCTTACATTGCAGGATCTCCAGCTCACTAGACAGTAATTAAACTGAAAACAGCCCTTGTAGAGCTAATGAAACTACAGGAGAACAAACTGGTCATGCCTGGCATTAAAATGACCCCTGCCTAATGACTGCTCGGTAGATAGTTTCTTAGTTTGCTTTTGTTTTTCAAAGTAAAATCTGAAAAATTATTTTCACTGAAAACAGCTTTTGAAATTAAGTTACTCCCTGCCCCTAAATCCTTGAAATTTAGAGAAAAAAAAAGGGCTACCACAGTGCTCCAGGTTTTTTAAAATCCCTGCAACAGCAGGCATTTAAAACCAGATGCAATTCAGGGTGTAGGGGGTTGTGCCATCATCACCCTACATTCTCTGTGAGAGTGATGTGAAAAGAAGACAACTAATAGGAAAGTTAAACAAATTTCCTTTCCTTTCCTCTCCTCTCCTCTTTTCTATCACTTCTGCATTGGTATGATATGATATTCATTAAAATCACCGTGACCGATGTTCAGCAGCAGACGGCAGAATCAAAAACACTACACACCAACTGTGGAAAACGAAACACTGCTTCACTAAATTTACCTAAGCCGATGCAAAACAGAAAATTGAGAAAACTCATGAAGCATAGCCATTTTTTATACTCTAAGATCTTTTCCATGGCTTAGAAGCCATGCATAGCTTCTAAGAGCTATGCAGTTCTGCGAGGTACATGTTCCTCATCACCGCAGAGCCAGAGCACTCTACAGTCACTACATGAGAAGACGAGGAAGTTGACTCTGAAGGGTTGTCTGCATGGGTTAACACCGAGTCCAGAACCAGGAGTCATTTTGAGGCCTGCAGAGCTCAAGGAGATCATCTGAACGTATGATTTCACCAGAGTAATGCGGGACACAAAAACATCCCGCAGTGCTTGCAGGAGCACAGTACTTATAGTCACATCCAACCTGGGGCAGCCCACGGCTCATTCTGAAACACCAAAGCCCCAGCTGTAATTCTCCCTCTGCTGAGATTGTTTCTAATCAGATTGTAGAACAAGCTGTTAATTTTATACTTTTCACTATAACTGTTTGTTAGCTGGAGCATGCTCTTTCTGAGTCTGGCTTTATGTTAAGTATGAATATATTCTGCCCATATTTTTAAGCATATGGTTTGTTGGATTGCAGTATGTCCCAGAATGTGTCTGGTGGTCATTCGGTGGTGGAAAACATGTATTTAGAGGCTGTTAAAATGCACAACCCTGATTTGAAAGGAGATCTGTGAAAGCATTCTATCTAAAACAATTCTATGGAAAATAATTTCAGCATGGAATTAACTTTTATTTCTTCTCTATGACACTTTTTTTTTTTTTTGTCATTTTGATGTATAAATTGACTCGGTGGCTACTACATATTTATATTGTTCTGTGTTCTGCAAAACATTTCATTCCTGAGCCTGTGTAAATCTCTAGGTCGGTTTTTTCGAGATGCAAATCTCATCCAAGACACGAGAACCTAATGGCTTGTTTTGTGTGGATTTGCTATGCAAACGGAATCCAATCCCCTCTCCTAGACGTTAAGTACCCCAGCAGTACTTATGATCACTTCTGAATCTGCTTAATGGAGAAGGCTAATGAAGGACAAACGTTTCTTCTGTTGTAGTGGGTGCTGAGTAAACTGAAGGAACACCAGCTCAGAGACACCTTCAGCTCTTCTGGAATGAAACGTATCCATCCAGTCACCTCAGGCTACATGAATGCAACAAATAGGAACTGCAGTGAACAAATCCAAAGAGGGAGACTCCGCAACCTCTCCAGACAGCCTGTTCCAGCGCTGTCACCCTCACACTAAGGAAGTTCTTTCTTATATAGAAATGAAACCTCCTGGGTTTCAGTCTGTACCCAGTACCCCTTGTTCTGTCACTGGTCCCCACCGAGAAGACTTTGGTCCCATCCTCTCTACATCCTCCCCTCAGGTATGAGCTCACGCAGTCCTTCAGGGCAATCCTGCAACGGGGCACAGAAATGATGGCATGCATTCTTAAGGCACTTTAAGAGCAGCAGTTGAACCAATCATACATAACAGGTATACAATTCTCTGTCAGATAACTGAAGAAGAGGTTGTAATCAGTCCATCATCTATAGAAACAAAACTGCTACAGAAGGTGGGGGAAAAAGATTGCTAGAAGAGCACAGAGATCCACAGTGCACTTTTGGGGGCTTTTTTTTTCAAGAATTTTTGTATGCAAACAAACCAAAAAAAAAAAAAACCCGCACAACTTTTTCAAGACTTTCTTCTTGGCCCTTTTCCTTTTAACCAATTCAACAATATTGCAGATACAGAGAATACGTCTTTAAGGTCAAGTTGACAAACTTTGATAGGAGATCAGTTTGGACATTCAAAAGCAAAGGGATATCTACAAACAACCAAAACCAAACCAACATATTTTCAAAGTAGAGAATAAAAGAAAAGGCTGCAGGCAAATGGATATTGCCAAAGCATAAGGCAAATTTCCTCTTGCACCTTTGAGCTACACTCCAAAGAAAAAAAAACTTAACAATCTCTAGAGAAATTGTCCTTAGTCTCTTCCGAAACGTACACAAGAAAGCAAAAAAAGAGGCTTAATCAAAGGAGGAAAAATGCCAGAGGTGACATCCTAGATACTCATCTTCTTCCCGATCCCGTATTCCTTTTTTGTTGTTATCATTATTAAAATAAAAACAGAGTTCAATAAAAAAAGAATACTACAAAGATTTCATTTCACTCACAAAGTTCTTGTTAAACTGGTCTGCGATCTCACAGCAAGTTTATTTTCATGCAAATGCAAAACGCAGGACTTGTGGTGACGCAAAGGGTATTTATTTCTGAAGAGTTTCCAGTACTGTTTCACACTGGAAACAAATAATATAAACAAGAAGAAACCATCCTATCGCTTTCCTCTAATCCATGAGCTAGATTCTCATTTCAGATAAACAGACACAAATTTACCAAGGCAGTGGAGCTGAACCCACTTAAACTACCTTGATACTCGGTTCCTTGTATACATCCACACACCCTAACGGCACACAATTTAAAATGTATGCCTTGAAGTGCCACTTAGAAGGAAATATGCCTATTTGGTAAAGTCAGATTTGCCAGAGCAGTAATACTTCTCCCTCTTCTGATATTCTATTATTAAATGGGGTGTCTTCTCTGACCCGTTCCTCTGCAGGCTGGGTTACAGCCAGTGTAAACCACAGGAACTCCACGTACACTGTTGATCTACACCATCTGAGTATCCAAACAGTAAACTCAAAACTGTGTTATCTTCCAACATTGTTTAAATATTTCAAATATTTTTTCCTGAACTTCAACCTCACAAACCTATTCCAGAATTTAAGAGGCAAGTCCTGTTTCTACAAACGTATTCCAGAAATTGAGACAAATCCCTTTTCTACAAATCAATGCCAGTAACAATTATTTAACAAGTCAAACTTCTACATCACTTTCGCTTGTCTAACCATCTTTGAGTGTCATTCTGAGCTACAACAAAGACCCCTCACTACATTTATCAGCGCCAAGTGCGCAGGGAGAGAATAGTGTTCCCAGCTCTGCTCACAAACTCCATGGAGGATGAGATTTAGTGTATGCCCATGGGATGGACATCACAGAAGAGGGGAGAAATAAGAGCTTTACAGAGGATATTAACTTGTTTTCAGTCCCAAAGGCAATGTTTTCATGTATAAGAAAGGATATAAATGTATGTATGCCTATAAATATATATATATTTATATATGTTAAATCATGGCAGCTAAATATAGAGGTTCCTAGTTACTAGGATATATGACTTTATTTTTATCAAAAAAGGCAAACTTTGTGGTTAGATACAGAGATTCCTGTATCTGTCACAAGCTCCATGTGTAGCCACAGAATAGAGGGCATCATCTTGGATATGACTGTTTAAGTGAAAGCATGAGATAAATAAATTAAGAGGTGCCGAGGACTCTCAGAGGATGTCAGTGATGCAAACTGACATTTATAAATTAGGCCAAACCTTATCCTGAAGCATAAACATAGCAGGGAGCCAAGAAGTGCAAGGCATTAAGAACTCAGGTTTCTGGATTGTTAAGCAGCAAGAACTGCAGACGTGACCAAACAGCAAGGTCTGCAACAAAACATTGTGGTGGGAAAAGAATAGGACACCGAGGAACTAGATTCACCAGTTTACCACACAGAAGCTGCAATAGGGAAACCATACCATGCTGGTAGGATGTGGCAAACAGAAGGTAATCTGATGCAGCTTTCTCCTATTGCAAGCAAACCACAGGACACCCTGGAGCTGCATTTGCTGTGTCCTAGAGTGCGTTTTCAGTAGCCCAGCTCAAATGCTAGTTGAGCTGCACCTGACTACCTACAGTTACTGAAGTCTGGACATGGACTGTGTTTTAATGCACGTGGATTTGAGAATATTATTGTAAACACAGCCCAGGGATTCTCCTTCTTGGGCTGTCCTAACAAAAAAATAATAATCATCATCATCATCATTCTGTAACATCTTACTGTAGGGAGAAAAATGCAAGAAAAGTCTGAAATATAAACATCGCTTGTTTATTGAAGTAAGACAAAGGATTGTATTTGTTCTATGCTATCTGAAGGAAAAAATAATAGTTCATAAATTCTCATGAAAATTTATGATCCCATAATGGCTATTAGCTTACACATCACAAGCCTTATTGCCTCAGACCCCCTTAACAGCAGACATAAGGCTGGGAGTTAGACCCACATTTCCCCGGGTTTGGATGTCGTTTTATACACCAAATAACCAGATCTGCTGGAAGGCATCTGCCAAGGATGGTCCCTGATTCTCACAGAATGTCACACCTTTTCCTTCTACATAAATATTGTGTAACTTTTATTTACTTCTGTTCTAGCTGCTCTGTTCTTGCTCGGTGCTGATGTGTGCTATCCACCTAAACCTTTCCCATTAGGTTGATCAAGCTTCTACTTACACGGTAAATGCCTTGTTTACATTGTGGAGGAAGCAAGATGCTTGCTGAAACATTGACACACAAATAAAATCCTGATTACGCTTTTGGACAAGCCTGAAGAGGGTTATTTCTTCCTGAAGGAGCACTGCTGCCCCTTGTCGAGTTCAACTGGTATTTTGAGTAAATACAATCATATGACTAGAATTATCTGCTATGATCACATTTGCTTCAGGGGTCTCACAGCCAGCAGCTGGTATCAGTAGTGCTGAAAGCTATCCAGTCTAATTACAGTGTCCTGAGAGTCAGCACAAGGAGCTACCCTGGCATTTTTCTATAGCTAATCAAAGTATTACTCTTTACTCCTGAGTTTGGGGATCTTTTGTTGCATACCTAGACAGCATGGGCATTTTTGAAACAGTGTTTTGGGAAATCCTGGCTTTGCTGGGAAGTTTTATTGAGGAAGAAGAAAAGGAGAAAGGATAAAACACAAAGAAAAGGAGGAGAAAAAAAATGGTGAAAAAGGAGCTATTTCTCAGAAGAGCAGATATGTCAGCTGCACTGAAACACTCCTCTGGAAAGCCTGAGGGAAATTCCAATGAGCTGCAATCCCCAAGAACACATCACTTTGCTTTCCACACCACCACAAGCTACTTTGCTTCTCATCCATTCACACTTTCCAGTTTTGGCTTTTAACTCTATCCACAACTTGAGAAACCTTTTCTACCAAAAGCATCCTCCAAAGTGATACCTTCTGGTTTCAATTTTAAACCATCTCATTGGAAAAAATCCCGATCCGTTGTAATTCTACCCACTAATGATCCCGAAAAGCCATGATGCAGATATTATTATTGAGATCAATTTTGTGAGATTAAAGTGTCTTTTTATTGCCTGTTCTCTTCTTCCCGTAAAGGTCCTCCACGTCTGCAATCAGGTCACCTCCCAGTCTTACTTTTGACAAGCTGAGCAGATGGAGTTCTTTAAATCTCTCACCACCGGGCATTTTCTACAGCCCTCAGTCCATTTTTGTGGTTGCTTCCTGCATCTTCTCCAATTTATTAACAATTTTCCTGATATATACTTAGGTATAGGTACATAAATAAAAACTTGAAAGTCTAACTCCTAGGCATCTCTCAGTAGAGAAACTTAACCAAGTCTATCTTTATACGACCATAAATAATGGACAACTTTGCATTATGTACAGCTCAAATTAAGCGTTCCAATACGTAATGCAGTACATTTTTTAGCCAACAAATATTTCTTTACAGTTTTCAACCTTGACTGGCTATTTTCATTGCCCCATCACTGCCTTTTATTAGCTTTCATGGGTGCTCTTGCCAATGTCCTTTAACTACAGCTATAAGTAACATTAACGGCTTTACTTTTTGTCTGCCCGCTTCCTCCAGATCTTAACTTCAGTTTGCTTTTCAGGACATGCCCTATTTTTCTCTTAAGTGGCATCTTTGCGCTTGTCTTCCCAGGAAATATTGGGAGCCCTATCTTTTGTTCCTGAAGTCAATAAATGATGAGGAACATGATACAGGAAAGAGAAAGAGAAGTTGTCACTGGTAATATGCACTTATATAAAATGCAGGAAGAATCAGCATCAACCATCAGGAACCAGCCAACGGTCAGTGTCACTAGCTCCTCTTCTCAGATCACATCCAGAACAGCAAAAGGACTTCTGGGGTCTTTCCCTGGGGTCTTTCATTTGCTACTAAAAGATTTGAGAGCAACTACTTTCATCTGGGCACAGCTTTCAGCAATGCAAATCAGACAGATGAACCCTGTTTGCAGAATTTCTGCACTTAAAATTCCCCATCTCATAGGCACATTAAGGAATAAATACGCTGATAAAACCACCAGCTTATATTGGCCAGTCTAACAGTACAGGATGAGGATCTGGGTAAATACCATGCATTGCTCTTTAGCACTTGTATTACAGAAATTTGGGGGTTTGGTACCAGCAGTGACTATACAAAATGAGAGTTTCCAGCTTTGTTGCACATGTTTGGTTCTCTGTGCTCTTATGATGCATCTTGAAAAAATTAAGTGCTTGCAGTTTAAGACTTCACTGATGAGAGGCAAATAATATTGCCTTTTACCAAACGGTCTATCCTTCACAGCTCAGTCAAAGCAATATCCACTATTGATTTCTCATTCATTGCACCTCAGTACAAATCGCATAGAGCTTAGCAAATGACTTGGATCATTCAGGAAAGCACAAACCCTCAAAATAACAGGAAGACGAGGAATTCAAATAATGTCTTTGGTCTAAGTTTCTAGGTCTGCTTCTCTGCTACAATTCTTCACTCTTTGTCTTAAAAAAAAAAAAAGAGACGAAAGGAAGGGGGAAGCACTCCCAGCACCAGCTAAACTGCTCCCATTTCAGCACACAGGATTATGTTGAAGAAGGCCGGGCTACCAGCACAACCCACGGCTAGGCTCTGCCTACCTCCAAGCATCTCTATCAAGATGAGAGCAGAGAGGAATTAAATAGCAGGGCCTATGAAATGCAAAAGAATCAGCCTTATAGCCCAGGGGAAAAAAAAAAAAAGGCTTAAGATATTTACAGGAAGACATGGATTCTCAGAGCAGCCACACAGTATGATGGAGGCTCAACGAATTTATCTTCCACAGCTTGAGAGCACAGTTTCAGAGGGGCCCATTAAGTCTATTCCTTCTCGTTTTCTCCACTGCTGCAATAAATGGCTGTGGGAAGTTAAGTACAAATGGTAAGGTCTTCTTCTGTGCTTACTCAACCAACAGCATGTCTCCTTACGAAAACAGAAACTTGCTTTGACATCTGCAGCCAAAACCTTAGCATCTTTCTTCTCTCATTCACAGTACGAGATTGGG
>NW_010585308.1:308742-357923 GCF_000705375.1 Tinamus guttatus
CCTCCTGGGATACCCACAGGGTTGATCCCCTCCCTGAAATGCCTGTACACCAATGCATGCAACAGAGGGAATAAACAGGAGGCACTGGAGATCCGTGTGCAGGCACAGGGCCATGAGCTCATCGCAATTACAGAGACACGGTGGGTAATTCCCATGACTGGAATGCTCTCATGGATGGCTGAGTGCTTTTTGGGAAAGACAGGCCAGGAAAATGAGGTGGTGGAGGTGCTCTTCATGCAAAAGAACAACTGGAATGTATTGAACTCTGCCTAGGGGTGGATGAAGAGTGAGTCAAGAGTGTATGAGTAAAGATTAAAGGCTCACATGGGAGACGTTGTCCTGAGTGTTTTCTGTGGTGACTAGAAACAGGACAAGAGGCAGTGGCTACAAGCTGAAAGGCAGCAAATTCTGCCTGGATTTGAGGAAAAACCTCTTAACTTTGCAGGTGACACAGCGCTACAACAGGTTGCTTAGAGAGGCTGCAGATTCTCCTTCTCTGGAGATATACAGAACCCAACTGGACGCGACCCCGTGCCACATGCTCTAGCTGACCCTGCTTTGCAGGGGGTTGGACTAGATAATCTCCAAAGGTCCCTTCCAACCTCAACCATTCTGTGTTTCTGTAACAGAGGCCTACATTTCTACATAAAGCAACAAGTTGCTGCATGTATCTTCATAGACTAATAATGCTTGTATTTTATTTAAGCACCTAGTTGGCTAGGTCTCCTGGGCTTAGTTCTTTTCTATTTGCACTACAACATTACTAAATCTGTCATGTGGTTTATAAAGTAGAGTTACTTAGAGTTATTGTCATATGTGTGAAGAGCCTTGTAACCTTTAAACGGATTGCAAATGGACTTCACTGTGTAAGTCTCATCTTCACGCACGGAGGAGGATGCAGACCACAGCATCAGGATGAAATGACCTCTGAAATCATCTTATGCTGTAGCAGAAATAGGCCTGATGTCCTAAGGCAGGGCTGAGAGTCCTGTGAATACAGCCAACAGCTCCAACTGTCCAGTCAAAGCAGGGTGAGCTTTGGCATGAAATCCGGCTGCCCACGGGTCTGCCCAGCAAACCTTGGAATACGGAGCGCCCGCAGCTTGCCTGGGCCGTCCAGCACCCACGGGTACAGCTGAGAACTCACCAGCTCACACCACACGCCTGCCGCCAAGAGCCTGCCTTCAGGTCAGGTAAGCGCTTGAGACGAAAGAAGCCCTTGGCTACCGCTGAGTTCTTGTACACAAATGAGATATGCAAAAGGCTCGGGGAGAAGGCTTGTGATTTTAAAGCACAGTAACTAGAGAAAGTTAAAATCCACGCTTACACAGTCTCATCTTCCCCCTTGCTCTTGCTGCTTATCACCCCACTGTTTGCTTTCTGTATGGCTGAAGCTTAAAACAACAACAACAAAACAGGCAGCACAGTTTATTCATAACAGCATCTTCCCGAGCAACAAAGATCACCCCCTCAAGCTGAGAAAGAATTGACTGAGGTCCCCCTGTCCCCTTGTGAGTGCTCTGCACACAACATCTTAACGTTTTATGAACCCTAGGGTTTGTTTAAGCAAGAATCTAATAAAGCTAAGTGGGAAGGAAGGACAGTTACCGGGGGAAAAAGTCACAGCTCTTCTTCCCTTAAGGCCTTACATTCGCAGGGAAAAGAAAGGCAAAACTTAAAGAGGCAGCATTTCTGATGCTTGCTGACAGCCAGCAACTTCTTCTAAAGGCATTTTTGACTCTGATCCCTGAGGTGCTGTGAAGTTCTACACATACGTGGGGCTATTCTTGAGACACAGAGCAGCTCATGACTCCATGAAGGACATGAAGACTTCGGATTGCTTGTACAGAAATCACTTTTTAACATAGGGCACGGGCCAGTAAATCACCCTGGGCAATCAGAAAGTTTGAGACACTATACACATTCTTCATACCAAGTCCTCAGTAAAGGTTCCAATCAGCAGAAACCAAGGTTCAGTGAAGGGCTGAACCAATGGCCTAGCCCTTTAAAGAGTCAGTTTAATGCCATGAAAGATGACATTTATTGAACTCCTATTTCTGTCCAAGCAATCCCATGGTGCATGAATCTTCATCTGTTTCGCAACGGCGGATTGGAGCAAGTCTGAAATAAAATGTTTGAATAAAACAGAACTATCAGTCATAAAATCTGCTTTTAGGCTTTCTGGCAGCCAGTCCAACCACAATAAAGCACAGAATGATGTGAAAGTACATTGCAATGGTGAAGGATATTTGCTGCAGCCAAGCCAACTGTAAGCAGAGCACTCCTAGGAAAGCTGAACAAGGATAAATATGTAAGTTTCTTTTTTCTTTTTCCTTTTTTTTTTTTCCTCACATCACAGAGGGTAGTTCAGAGGATTATTGCAGTAAAGGTAGCTTTCAGTTCCCTTCCTAGTGCAAAACCCCATTCATAACAACTACACATATGGTCAGAACACGCACTCACCCAGTGCTTTCACTTTGATATTGAGATGTAACCAAACCTCTAAAGGTTGGCAGTCTATATAGCATCTGTTTCCCCAAGTGAAACTGGTAGAAACTGGTCCAAAAACACTAAACAGCCGTGGTACGAAATGATTAGATAGAGATGTATAGGGGGTTCTACTGGGGTATGCAATACCCTTTCAACTACAGAGCACCTACAGTATTGGTTGTACAGAGGCATCATATAATACATATATAATGTATGTTCCTCACAGTGTGCCTGCCAACCAGCTTCAAAGTCAATTTACAGGTAAGGTTGTTCATCCTGTCCCATCAAAACCAAATACCCACAGAGCTGTAACGCCAGGAAGGATTTCCAGAGACCGTGAAATCCCATCCTCTTGATGCAGAATTTGGGATGCCAAGGGCCAGAGGAGTTTGAGAGATGGGAAAACACAACGTCTTGCACATCTGAAGCCAAAGAGAGACCACGGTAGCCCCAGGAGGGTCACTGAGGTTCTACCTCAGTGCACATTGATGGGCAAGAATTTGAGCGGCTCATCCTGAGGCCTAACGCAGGCCCGTCAGGTTAAGAACAGAGCTCGGGTGTGCATCTGATCACACCAGCAGTGCCAGCCGGGCCTTTTACAGGCACACGTTTGCGCATCATATGTGATGTCAAGCCGTTAAGAGAGCTGCTGTTGCTGCATCCCCCTACAACCCACGGCATATGTTGCCAAACCGCAGCATACCCAAACAGGCATTTCTTTAGCACCACCAGGTACCCCTGCATGCCGTCACGCACCCCTGCACGCTGCCAGAACCTCCTACGGAGACAGAGCCCTCTGAAACGGCCTCTGCCAACAAACAGCAAAACCCTCTCTTTGAACTCCCTTAAGCATATGAAGCTTCAAACTCTGCAGGTAGGAATGACCTAGCAAAGCCCAGTCTTTTCTTGAGTTGCTCAGTGCCCAAAGAAGCATCCCAAGGCACAACTCCTGTACTATTCTCATGAAGGTAGGATGCTGCAAGAGCTCCCACACTGCCAGAACCATGTGCATTCCCCCAAGACTGCAGAGGAGCAAGACTCTACAGCAACTATCATTTTGCATAAGCTCAATGGCAGCAACTGCCCTGTCAACACACAAAATGGCACATACATATCTTTCCCAGCCATGCAGCAAGATAGCAGGGAAGCATTTCAGGAAAGCCAACGGCAGTTATCCGTTTGACATCAGATATTTAATATTTGCAATTACATAAACCTTTTGTGTATCATTAACAATCTGCAAGCTATTAATCTACCTAACTGCGGCAGCAGTTGAGTGTCTGAGGACAGGCCTTAGATCGCTAATACTTGACAAGCCCAGCTTTCTAATTATTCTAATTATTTTTTGAAGGTAAATGTAAGCGTTAAAAATTGACAGGCAACTCTCGAGATATCTGTTTCACTGCCAAAAGACAACTGTTTTTCTATCATCCGATCTGAATATTCTGTCTCCTGTTTCTTACAGAGGAGCAGCACCCCTGGACTAAGCAGAGATCAGTATTACAGTAATCGGTCCTGCCATTCACATGCACACACGAGATCACTTAGATTTCTATTATCAAAGTATTTGTTATGAGGAAATTAGTAAAGTGATCAATCCTGAGCATGTGTTAAGGTCCAGTTGGTTCACGTTCTTTACGAAGGTCTGGGGGAGGATATTCATCAGCTAGATCTAAGCATTTGGGGGAAGAGGGCAGTGAATTTCTATTTACTAATTGGAAGTTCACAGCGTGACGCCTGCTCACTGTACCGCGCTGGCAGCACGCACCAGGGAGCGCACCGAGGCACCAGCTCAAACACGGGCACAAAACACGCTGAGAAACATCAGCAACCATCACAAAACCACAGGCAGGGGGATGCAAACATGATCTTAACCTTCCTTCCTTGAATGCCGGAGGCAGCTGACTTCCAGTTTGGTTGAAAGGACCATTACTTTCTGCATTTATTGTCTTTTTTTTAAAAAAAACTTTATTGCACCACCCGGCTGCACACATAATTAAGGATTTAAAAATGAATGGATATTAACAATATGTAAATCATCATAATTTTCCATTAATGGAAACCAGTGGTAACTGTCTGTGAATCGCAAGCACTACAAGTCATCCAGACATACATTTTTAAATTTGAAGCTACATGTCTGTTATAAATTACAATCAGAGCAAATCTTTTGACTACTTTTAGACTGTTCCCAACTCAATCTGCTGCACATCTGTTAGCAAAACTTTACATCCAAGGCTCTGAAGAGAATGTGGTATATATTAGTGTCTCAAATTAAGACAGCAT
Organism: Tinamus guttatus; assembly: GCF_000705375.1. Next base: position 313,516 of record NW_010585308.1, read on the forward strand.
AGAATTTCCAAACCATGATTATCCCGACCAAAATTAAATCCTTGGAGTTAACATCATATATGTCTATCCAAATCACATTTAGCTAAGGTCAGTTATGAAAAACAATTGTCATCTCACCGCTTACTGCTCTCATCCATCTTTTTTAATAAACTCATTACTGAGTTATAATTGGAGAGGCTCGTTTAGACTAAGGCTGGAAAGTGCAGCTTTTCTTAAATAATTTTGTACTTCTTCTGTCTACTTCCCCTGTGGCTTGGGGCTTAGTCCACTGGCACCCCAAGTAATGAGTTCAACAGACAGGCAGGACAATAGAATCTGTTCTGAACAGTAGCCTGCACAATTTTCTTCTTCTGCATGAACATGTTCTAACTACCAATTTTAAATATCTTCAATCAGCAACAGAGGCTAACTGCTACACCTCTACCCAACTTTGGAGTTCTCAGCAGTCAGTGATGAAGTTCATTATGGGGGGTTGGACTAGATACCTCTAGAGGTCCCTTCCAGCCTTCAGCATTCTGTAATGCTATGATTCTATTATTATGCTAACTGTGCAACAATCTATGTGCAAGCCACACGATTAATGATAAATGTGGTTCTTAATGCAAAGACCTTGGAAAATCCAGTGCTAAGAAGGCTAGACCACTGAAGAGAGGATTTTGAAATCAGACTCCAGAGCTGACTTCTGGAGCCTCATTTAGGGACTTCTTCCATCTCTGCTGCTTTAGCTGCTCCTATCGGGGAAAAAGAATAGGGAGCTTTCCTGTTATCTTAGTTAAGGACTGAAGGTAGAACAAGGTAGACTGCTAGGAGAAGCTGCATATACCATCTACCTGCAGATGTGGCTCCTTCATGGCCACTTCACTCTAATATTAGACTGCACAGAGCTCCTTCATATTCCTCACTTAACCCTGCCACATTTCCCTTGACAACCCTGCTCCCTGGTATTCAACCCAGCTTTGCAGATCAAATACCAGGACCTGAATCTGACTGAGATGCACAGGTCATGCACATAAGTCAGTAAGTAGGCTAGTAGGACTTCCAAAACAGTGTTTTTCTAAAACAGTCCAACAACCCATTCTGTTGAGAATGGGAATGAAATGGAGATGGTAGCTTGGAGCACTATGGCAAGGGCAACTCAACCGCACTGCCCATGGTACATATTGCCTGGCAGAAGACTAGCATATGCAAAGAGAATTAAAGAAATCAGTTGCTTAGTTGCCTGCAGATGTTTGGTGCCTTTTCTCTCTCAAGCACCTCTGAAAATCCCGGACTGAACAAGTAAGAACTTCTTTGGCAGGCCGGTCCACAACTCTGTGGTCTGCATGAAGAAGCTCCTCTTATTTGGTTTGTGTGAGCCTATCCCCGAGCAGCTCCATTTGACAGCCTCAGCTCTTGCAAGGCAAGAAATAAAGAACAGGATCCCTATTCCCCCTTAAGCTACCTATGATTATGTTATGCTCCAGGACATCCTGAGAAATTTTGTTTTCCAGGAATAAATACATCCTGTTTAGTGAGTTGTTCCTTACACAGAATCCTGTCCGTTCCTTGACCTTTGTTGTCTTTCCCTGAACCTTTTCTAGCTCTCAAAGATCCTTTCCAAAACAGGGTGGCAAGAACTGCATGCACTCCTCCAGGTGTAGAAGCACAGGGATGTTTTCTCTTTTGCTCTCTATTTCTTTCCTCATTCTTCCTGATTCATACTCTGAAATGCTGCCATCCCTAAGCTGATAAACGTCATGCAGTTATGTTTGACAGCCGCAAGACTGTTGTCAGCAGTAATGGTCAACTAGGAGGCCAATCTATAAATTATACTGTTTTCCACCAGTCCACTATTTTGCTTTTGTCCACACTGCATTTCTCCTGTTGTTTTAATACCCATTCAGTCTTACAAGACTAGCTGACAGGCAACCCCAAATCTACAGGGATATGGTTGAGTAAAGCCCCATAAAGCTCCAGCACTGGAGTTCTGCACAAGGGTCACAGATTCAGTTACAGCCCTTTAAAATGAGTTTGCAGTTTTCCACCACAGGTTACCATCCAAGGAGTCACTTTATAAACAGAACATATAAGCTGATAGCCCTCTTAGACAGACTTCTCGGAGTGGGCATAAGCACTGGGGTAAAGATTGATTTCCACCACATTTCCTAAACAGAAATACAGGTAGTGTAGTAGATCTAGCTTAACTAAACTGTATCTGAACTATTCCTCATGTAGATATTCCAGATTCATGTTCACCCTATCTCTGACTGGTCCTGCAAATACTGAGGGGCTCACGTTTTCTGCACAGGCACTGTAGGACTCATTTCCAGAGGCACAGTGACCATTTTTCTTCTCATAGTCCTCAATCCAGGAAAAGCTACTGCCTGGTCCAGGCTGTCCAACATGCAGGATCTGTAAGCAAATACTCTGAGTTCTTTTCTGCCTCAAGGGCACAAGATTTCTGGTTATGTTTGTGGAAAACTAGACACATTGAGGCTCTACACCGAAATGGTCACTCTATCTGAGTCTCGTAAGGTCTTGTCTTTACTTAAAACAGGGACACAGTGCTTCAATAAAGTAGGGTAGCATTTTTCAATGAAGCCCATGAGAACAGATGAGACAGCACTGCCTGCTTCCTGTGTATTATCTATTCATATGGAAACTCTTGTCCAGCAGCCCAGATGGTATTGGTAGCATCTGGCTGGACAGATTCAGGAACAGCACATCAGAAGAAGAACTAACACCCTAAGAAATTCTCAGGCAGACCTTAACCACTGTCTCGCCATTTAGACACTATTTCCTTTCCTGGCAGATATCCCATAGACGCAGCACAGCAAAGCACCAAAGGGAGGTTGGGTGATCACGTCCCAAATTTCACACAGGCTTGACTGCCAATAATATGCTAATTCTAATTAGGAATATCAAAAAAAAAAAAAAAAAGGAAAAACATCATTCAATAAGTCAGAATGCCGTAAGCCCCTGCAGGTTGTCAGAAGCTACAGAGTTAAAATCAAACCTTCAGAATGTTTCTGCCTCGTCTTGATCACTCTGGGAAAGAATATCAGAAAAAGTCTACACTGGCCCAGAAAACAGTCGCCTTTAGGTATGGGACATTTTTGTCCCCTTTATGTCCATTTCAGAAGCATAGTTTTACTGAACAGGAATTCCCTCAAGACAAAAAGTGAAATCATTGTCACCCGTTTGCAAAGTAATGGAGTGAGGAACGCTGCGTCTCTGGTTTCCACAGATGGAAGTGGCTGAAATGTCACCAAATTCCTGACAGAAGTGTGTTTCACAGGAGCCTTGTCCTTCAAGATCAGTGAGATCAATAAGCAGGCAGTCTTTTCAAAACGGTGCTTTGGGGATCAGCCTTTGCCCCTGGAGCTACTGCCAAATGAATCAGAGATTCTGCCCACTCCAAACCAAATTTAAAGGACGCTTCAGCTCCAGAGGAAGACAAAAAAAAGTCACTATCAGGGTGGTCACAGAAACACAGAGAGTTTAGAAAGCTCTACTTACTTCTAAAGAAAGGAAAAGGAAAGCAATTTCCTACCATATTCCTACTAGAAGAAATTTCCCATTTCTACTTCTGGTCCTGGAAGGAATCCATGAAAACAGAGATGGAGAATGCAGTGCTGGGAAAGCTGTCATGAACACAAAATGCTTTACTGAGTGCAGGGATTCCCACAGCAGCAGTGACAGCCCTCCTTCTGCCCAGCACCATATAACAAACCTGGGACCTTTCACACCTACAAGTAAGACCCCAAGATCTACGGCATCCAGCAGAAGAGAAGAGGTCAAAAATATCCACCAGTGTTAACACCCCTGAAATAGCATGAGAGTGGTTAAATGAAAATGCCCAAGTAATCCTCACAAGTAGACTGAGATACTGCTATATGGAGAAAGAAAAAAAAAAAGTGTTTTGACACTTTAGCAACACTAAGTGAAACCAATAATTTTCTCCAATAATTTTTTTTAGTATTCCCTCTGGAATTCTTTAATGGAAAGAAAAAAATATGAGGTTTCGTTTTGTTTTAATGTAAGCAAAATTCCTGCTTTCAGAAAAAGGTTCTGAAAGGTTTCTGACCTTTTCGGTAGAAAATAAAAAACTGTTTAGGGTATTCTAATTTGTACTATCGTACTGCCTCTAATCCCCAGTTTCAAAAATAGTGCGCTCAGAACAAAGTGATCAGTTTAGAGACGAAGAAACCCTGGCCCAAATCTGATTTGTTAGGTAGGAAATGGACAGGCAATAAAATGCAAGGAACTGAGCACATCGAGGAGAACACTTACACTTCTTCATTTTAAGGTTAGGTGCTTGGATAAGCACAACGGCAAAGACAATGGTATTTAAGTGCTTTCGAGCAGGAAGTTTAGGATATAACCAGAAGAGAAATTAACTGACAAGAACTTTCCTTCCATTGCCCAGCTACTGCAAAACAACTAAAATGAGTATAAACCCAGATTTGGACAGAAAGATTAACTTGCTACTTCAAAATTTAAACAATATCATTGTTCATGAGGTCAGAAAATTCAACTGCAAGGTCCTATCATATGCAAGACAACATGGCAGACAATAAGATGAATATTTGACCCGAGTTCTTTGTCTTGAATACAGGCACCACTGGTGGGTGACGAGTTCCCAGGGAAGAACTCAAGTTCTTAAAACATCAGAGGAAGAACCTCAGCTCAGTAAACGGTGCTACTTAATGCCAGGGGAGCATTTTGGTTCTAATTCCAGCTCACACTCTGGGCCTTTGAGTCTGAGCAAGCGGATTTGAAGTGAAGCATCACTCAGTTTCACAAATGATGACTCAGGTGATTGCTGCACAGAGTCCAAAAATTGAGTCGTATTGCAGTCACTCCTCAGTGTCCACGAATCCCTGGGATCCTTTTCAACCTCTGAAAGCTCATGGACAGGGGAATGAACACACGGCAGCCTAGGGAGAAGGTGAACATAGGAACAGCACTTCCTTCACATTTCAGCTCCCCTCTCCTGCTGTGCTCCTGATGAGAGGAAAACGATGAGTGGGGCCTACATAACAAAGGGTCAGTGTGCTACTGGTTGCAGTTTGCACAAATCAGCCACACAGAATTTAATCTGAGGATGCAAAGCATTTGTGGAAAGCTGCTTTTAACTGAATTGACAGAACTCAAGGCACAGGACTTATATTCCATCTCTCAGACAGCACATGATTGCTCCATTTACCAAAAAGGTTGGAACCAGTAACCAGATTAAGGGCTAGGTGTCTTTTTAAAGGTTAAGCACTGATGAAAGCAAACATCCTTTATTTTTAATTAGCTTTCAAAATATTATTTAATTTCCTTCCAAGCACAGCACAAGCACAGTGTTCTTCCTGCACCTCCTTAGTTCAAGCAAAAAAAAAAAAAAAAAAACATCTTTTTCACCAAAAACAAGACACTGTTCAAGCTGTGAAGATTATCTGCATTTTTTGCTTACATCTCCTTCTGGAAAGGACCACTTTTTATATTCTTCTCCAACAGCACCACATTGTGCCTTGAACCCAGACACTCAGCAGCAGGGCTGCAAAACACAAATACTTAATCTGGATGTACAGACCTAAGTACAAGCACACAGCTTTGCCTAAATGCTCCTCCAAATGGCTTTTGCTAAGTTAATGCCCTTGTGAAGAAAGGGGAAATTCGCTGCAGTCTTAAAGCATTAATTTTTAGCCACAAATCCCCGCTTATGACTCTTGTCATGGAAACACAATGCTGCCTTTTGAAAACTTAACTGCTGTTTTCCCTCCGTTCCTAAAATCATCCGAAAGAACAACGCTGAATGTGGGTTCTGAGCCACAAGCTAAAAAGCCAGCTGTGACTTAGCTTCTTTATTCATTAAGAAGATATTTTAGTTAAGCCTAACATTCTTAAGAAAGGGTCTAATTTTTGAAGCGCTACCTCTTGAAATTTCATAGGACCAGGCGCCTTCTCATGGATCAACATGAACGGAAGGGGCACTTCACATCCCATGAAGCATAAGGGAGCAATCCAAATCAAGAGAGCTAGTCCTTCTGTAAGAATATGTGCTTGGGTTCAGGCAATTCTCTCTCTGATCTTCCCGGGTCACTCACACCTCTGAAATAAACAGAGAGAACAGCTCACAAAAACCGCAGCCAGATAATTACTCAGTTGTAAATCTGATTAAATGTGTCCTGGACATATTTTGTCATGGCCTGTATTAAATTTTAAACATTTTTCTCTAAACAGACCTTATTTCCTCAATCCCCTCCCCTTTTTTAATTAAAGCTTCTTAAAGATTTTTTTTTTCCAGATGATTCTACTAGTATTCCCCAGTGACATGTTACTACTGACGTATAAATTCCTTTTGGTGCTTTCCTATATCTCTCATCAATGCAACCATGGGACCTTGCCAGCTGCTGCAACATCTTGGGGAATTTTGGCTCTCTTTCACCAGCAATAACACAATCATTATCCCAGAAAGGAATCTGCAATGGCTGCAGGATTTTTTTTTTTGTCATTTGTATCTGCAGCATTTGCTAAAACTTGTGTGTTATTCCAACTATTGAGTTTATCCTTATTATTAAATAACAGTATTAGTTGTTTACATGACAATAGCATAGTTCATAGAAGCATGGTTCAACCACGGTGCCAAGAGAAAAAGTGAACTGATGAGCAAAAGAAGCCACAGTTTGCTTAGACCCTAGTTGTGAAGCATTTGATTCTTGCTGCTACTGCCACCTCACTAATCTTCCCACCTCATAGTGAGGAAGCCAAAAGGATTCTCTGCTTCCAAGTCCTTTCCTTCCCGCTTCCTTTCTTGTCAACCTCCTCTTTCCTTTATATATTAGTGACACGGCCTGCCCCTGAAAAGGCAGACTTCTGCTGCATTGCAACACATTGATAGCCAAAAGCAAAGTGAAAAGCAAAGCTGAACGCAATCGAAGCAGTAAAGCTAGCCACATCGCTGTGTGATGACTGAGACCATGAGCTCTGCCCATCTCTGCAGTAGCAAGGTTACTAGTACGCCAAAACCATGTCCAGAAGATCTGTTTGCTTACTTTGCTGTTTCCCTACCTTTTGGGAGAGACGTTTATTTATTATACTCCTTTCAAGGAAGCCTGATCACACTTCCTGAACAAGAGCTCCAGCAGTTTTAGATGATCTCACAGATTTTGTGCTCTTTTTCAATCTTCAATACCAACAAAAGCTTCAAAAGCATTCTTCCTCTCAGAGACTCTTGAAGGAAGAGATAAAGTGAACAAAAAACACTGGCTAAAAAGTCTTATTTAACCCTTTCTATTTCAAAAGCCCTAAGTATTGCTTAGTTTCTCCCGCTGCGTTTCTAGACCAAAGATACTGTCTATTTTTAAAAAGGACCATTGTCAATATCGATCCCATACTATGTTGTTCAGAGGCCTGCAATGCCTCTTCACAGCCCCAAAGCATGTGGCACATTTGACACGCGTTACAGGTAGCAGAACACTTGCTAGAGCTCTCCATTGACTTTCACAGTATGTGGAGATAGCCATTTACAGCTAGTTTTATGGAGTAAGTTTGGAATCCATTCCAATAGGAGACATACAGTGCACGTGCTTTTACTGACATGCCATAATGATGTAGAGCTGCCCAACTTGCATCTCTTGTTCTACTTCAAAGCTCTCCGAGGAATCCGAGGCATATCTGTTAAGCGCAGAGCAGCTTGTTAAGCATGGTTGATCTCTGCTGAAGTAGCTACTTCCATTTTATTAAGATATACTTGTCAGTCAAGAAGGGAGGGAGATGCTTTGCCTTTTTCTCTGAAAGCTTATGAGGAGACTCAATAATAACAGCACAGACAGATCCACATTTTTAGTAGCAAAGCATATGATCAATTTATTAGGGAAAAGCGCTGACATTTCTGGTGTGAGCAGGCCTTCCAGGTGAATTAGTCAATGCACTCGACACACAACAGCAGATCCCAAAAGTTTCAAGTTAGCTGCCCCCGTCCCAAGCTTCTCATCTTCCCAACCATCATTGCACCCGCTATCATTTAGATGCCATGAGCGAGCCTGCCTGCTAATCTGCCATACATATTAGACAAAATGATTTTGTTTTATTTCAGACCCCGAACAGACTGGAATCATTGGAAGCTGTTGGAACAGATTCCAACTGATAGAAACAACAAGGTTCAGGGTGAGGAAAAGCCTCATACTACAAGTCTGCACATGGTTGTCACAATGGAGGACAGCAGGTGAACGTCTTCCTGAAAGTTCAGTCATGCAAAGGAGATTGTATAGCCCTGCAGGGAAAAGGAGATGTGTACCTCACCCTGGAGGGAGAAAGAGAAACATTCACAGACGAGGGATAGGTCAAAGGGATGAGCAGAATAAGGATCAATCACCTGGAGCAAAAGACTGAATGAATCCCAACTCAAGTTCCTACTCCAATAGAAGCATGGGAAAATTCACGGGAAACAGAAGACAGAAGGTACAAGAGAGCGAATTTCCTGCCCTGTGCAGTGTGGAATTCTCTCCAAATTGTCAAGGGCTTACGGAGCGGCAGGGATGCACGCAGACACCTTTCAGAGGCATGCAGTATGTGCATTAAACAATTCTCTATCTGCCCTACGAGGGAGCTGGGCCTGTTCAGCCTGGAGAAGAGAAGGCTGAGAGGGGATCTAATCAGTGTCTAGAAGTACCTCAAGGGAGGCAGTGAGGAGGATGGTGCTGGCCTCTTTTCACTGGTGGCCACTGACAGAACTAGAGCAAACGGCCACAAACTGAAGCCCCAAACGTTCCACAGGAACTTAAGGAAAAATTTCTTGACAGTGAGGGTGACAGAGCCCTGGAACAGGCTGCCCAGAGAGGTTGTGGAGTCTCCTTCCCCGGACATCTTCAAAACCTGCTTGGACGCAGTCCTGTGCCACGTGCTCTAGGTGACCCTGCGTGTGCAGGGGGTTGGACTAGATGATCTCTAGAGGTCCCTTCCAACCCTAAGCATTCTATGATTCTATGATTCTCCTTTCCCCTCGTTTTTTCCCCCCTTGTGTCACTCTAAACCTCAGCTGTATTGATGTTGTCTCCTTTGCATTTTGTACCTGCTTTTTAGTTTGACTTGGCTTGAGCTAAAAGTGATGTGAGGGTGAGCTGCCCAACATCAGGACACTCCGCTGCTCTGCATGCAGCATCCCTTCAGACCACATACGCAATTCCAGCAGAATTTAGCTCCCCAACACACAGCCTCAGGACACTGAAGGTAACAGACTCGACCCTAGCATAGGTGTATCAGCCATTCCAAGCCAATAAGACAGACGACTACATGAAGAAAAATCTTCTGGTGAGCTGTATTAACCAGGGAATTTCTCTGGAAGAGAGCAGGGCAGTAGGCAGAACACCTTACAACTGAGAGCCCTGGGGAAATACGTTAACACCCCGCGACCATGAACTTGATTTTAGTGTAGAGGATGAAGGTTACACTTTCACTACAAAACAAACACAAAAAGAAGGGGGGGAAAAAAAAAAAAAGACAGAAAGACAGGTCTTCTTAACTCCAGATAGGTATCTTGGATTTGAAGGATACCAAGTTACTCCAGTTTTCACAAGTGTTAGCTATGAAAGTAAACACTTCATCTTTATTTTATCCTATTAATCCATGCTCTGGCATGACTAAGATTTTAACTGAAGTTCGTCAGCTTGAATTGAGAACCCCCTTTCTTCTCCACTGTTCCTCATATTTCTTATGGTAAAACTGAAAAGAAGAACAAAAATCAAAGCAGTTCTACTTGGAGAACATGTTTAAATGGGCTTCTCAAAATGCTCATTAGCATCTTGCCACAACTGCCAATCCCAACAATTTCAGTGACAGGACATCAAGGCCAAGGCTGAGCACTTCTAAAAATCCTTCCTAATCTGAGTTCAAAATGTATCAAGTTGTTCATTTATTATTAAGATAAATTGGCACCTTCCATGTTGCCAGAGTATCCTAGAAGTGGCCCTTATCCCTCAGGATTTTAGTACAACGTAGGAAGTTTTTCTCCTCAGCTCACATACACCACTGACTCCACCTGGAGAGAAAAGAATTAAGACCTAGAGCTAGGTTACAATGTTTAACTTATTTTTGTTTTCCTGATGAAAATGACAACTGGAAGATGACAACATGTTTCAAAATGTGCTTGAGCCAAAAAAAAAAAAGGGGGAAAAAAGGAATCTGAAGGAAGTGAGAGTAACCATTTCAGATTTCAAAGACTTGTCATCTCAAATATCCTTTCATTTTGATTTTGAAGAGTTTTAAAGATGTACATAATTTCATTTCTGGTTGTGCTAAAACAAAATAATTTGTTCAGAAGATGATAACTCCACTACATTTCCATTCAATTCAGAGCCTTTTTTTTTTTCTGGATGAGTATAGACATTCCAATGAAAGACACTTTTTGTTTTCCTCCCTACTGCCCATCAGTAGAGTTTGTATCAACGACCCAAGGCTATCCGAGCTTCCTTTAGATAAGCAGCAAATACGTAAAACATTTTCATTAATCAGAAGAGCTTTATTTTATTTGAACTTTGAGATGAATTACTGATCAAACTTCAAGAGGAAGAAGCAGAACTGAGCACCGGATTACTAGCAAAGGGCAGACACCACTGGAAACTGCATCCCGAAAGAATCAGTACTGTCTTTTTTTTTTTTTTTGGCACAGTCCTGTTTTTAGATCGCTTTGGACAACACGGCCTCCAGGTGATTATTGCTGAATTGACAGCAAATGAACCCGCTGGAAGCTCGGTTCAATTTCCAATCCTATTTCCTACCTGTAGGCTTTCCCCCAGCGACTGCTGACTCTAAACACTACAGCACCTCAGTTTAATGGCACTCTAGTTTAGCAAAACTCATCATGGTCATTAAGAGAAAACGACTGAATTAATTCAGAAACTCAAGAGCATTCAGCTGAGCTGATATTAAACCTCAAGAATACATGAGCCAAAGTCCATTTAGGAAAAGGAAGGTAAAAAAGAAATAGCCACAATTCCCTTTTAATCAAACCAAAGCATCTTAAGAAAAAAAAAACACTCTAATGAAGCACTTAATGACTACTTAAATTATTTTAACAACTTACAACTTCAAAGCAAAGCTAGAAGATAATTTTCCATCAGAAAGCTTTATGTAAAGTTACACATATCCATTAAGTCTATGAGTTAGCATTGAGTGATTTTGCATAGCTATGTCATACAGAAGACACATGCATGTTTTTCCATATGCAGATGGTGTATTCTTATACACACACACTGCAGAGACAGGATTACATAGGAATATAAAATCATGGCACCTAGAAAAGCAAAGTCAGTACCTCACAAATATTGGCATAATGTTTCCAGTAAGGCCCACAAAACAGTCTAAATTTCCCCTTTTCCTGTCCAAATCTCACAAGACAGAAAAATTCTCTCAACACAATGCAAAAATTAAGTGCTTCAGTAGGAAACACACTTAGACCACAAAAATTGGAACATGGTGTGGAAGGAGCGAAGAACTGAAAATACTGAAGTGACAAGGATTTTATTGGATGGAAATCCCAAGCTAAGCCTAGAAATGGCACAAGGTTCATGTTATAGAGGAAGATGGGAAGAGCCCCTGCTTACAAAACAAACTCCTTCCCACCTCCAAATGTGTCCAATTTAAATCACTGCTCACAGCAGCAGAGGGGTTTCTGAGCACGCAGGGGGCTACCAGAGCCTCCCTCCAGGCCCACTCTGCCTTTTCTAGGTGGTGTCAACATGCAACGCTCCCCGGGAAGGTGAAAACCAGAACCTCCGCACAGCTCTAACCAGGCTCCTCAGAGGCGGCTGCAATGAGCCCGATCCATCAGTTCATCGGCTCAAATAAACACACATCGTCTTACTCAGCTCCAAACCTTGCTAGCAACATCAAGTTTATTCCCTCCCATTCCTGTGTCAGCTTAGAAAGGTAAAATGAAGACAAGTCACTGGCTGAGGTCCTCTGCAACAGCAAATGCTCTCTGCTACCAGACCCAATGAGATCTGGAACCCCAAACAACTGCTCCAAATTTATCTCCCTCAACCTAAATGAGGGGCAACTTGCTCATTAGTCCTAACCCTCACATTTTTGTCACACTGCAGCTTACTCTCTTTCGTGTTACTCCTAAAAACAGGTAATACTATCAGTCCTCAAGGGCAAAGGCCCTGCTTCCTCCTCCTGACTCTTGAACTTAGACTCTTCATAAGTCATCCTCTCAATAACCACAGAGCTTTGAGTTTTGGTGCATGCAGGGAGCTCTGCTTGGGTAAGCATCCAAGAATTGGACCCTGGGCATCATAAAACTGGTCCTCAGCTAATGTGTTTGCATTAGAATTGTATTACTTCACAATATGAGAAATGCAGCTCAGCGATTCAGCTTTTCATCTAAGCTATTCCTGTACTGAAAAGGCAATTCTTATACCTGATTCTCAGCAAGACAATTTCTTTACAGATGTTTTCATGGCAAAATGATTTCCCTCGTGTTTCACGGTAGTTACAGTCAGCACTGTTAATTTATTTTTCCTTCTACAAGGCAATAAACTGTTGCACATTTTTCCTGGAAGAAAGATCTTATTGATTTATGTTGCATAACAGGAGCGCCAGGTATCCACCAAAGATACAGATGAGCAAAGTCCACTGCAGAATCTTGATGGAATCAACTCTACCCAATTCAAAATACCATCAGGTGAACACGTGACAGCAGGGACAGCAGGCTGCTTAGAGGAGATGCAGTCTTCACTGCCTCTTACGTGACTTCACTACCTACCTGGGGAGGCTCTATTTGAGGCTTGGACATCTCAGAATAAGTCATGTGACTCCAGATTCTCCCTCCTTTTACTCTCCTTCAGTTTTACTATCCCATGAGCTCCCATATAGTAGTGCAGGCATAACTGAGGAGGGACTATATAACTCTTCTGTAGGCCATATAACTCTTCCATGACTTCGCTGTAGCAGAACAGCACACAGCACCAAGGATGTGGGGCCCTTCTCCACGTAGTCTATGAGAGGAGCTTGCTGGAAATGGTTGTACATGATGACACTGGGTTAATTCTCTGCATTAACAACATGCTTTAGCTCATCCTCTTCTTGCTAGCAGGCAGCCAAGAAGCTAATACAACAGTTTCAGACAAAATACCTCCTGATAAGCAGTGCCAGAGGCTGGCAAACAGTGCTTGTAGCCAGACACTGTTTCCCATTTCCCCTCAGATTCGCACCATTTTTATACAAAGCTTTGAAAAGACCAGATCCACAGGACCTAATTCTTTGGAATAGGTACCTGCTCAGGCATGTCTTCCAGCAGACCAGGGATAAGACAAGTTATCTTGCTTGCAACAACTTGCGTGCTTACCCTTGTTTTTAGGGCATAGCAAAGCTTGGGACAAATGAAGACGCACGTTTCTGCAACCCGTCCTGCTTCCCATATTTCCCTGCTCTCAGGAATTCGCAGTACTTCAGTTCAACTAAACTGCCCAACTGCACAGTAACCAGCTGTGACTCTTTGCGGAACGCCTGGGTATCCCCAGCTCATCCCCACAACATGTGGTTCTGCAGAGGGATCAAGCACAGGGCTCGAGGGAAGGGCTGCCGTTCAGCACTGCTGCATGCAGAAAGCAGGCACGCAAAGACGTCTTGCTTAGCACATAACAAAAACATTTCGGGTTTCGAGAATGTAAAAGAGATTTCATTAACAGACCAGTTATAAATCTTTAAAACCCTTATTTAAAAATAATCCAGTTGTTAATAACAGTTAATATGTTGATCAAAAAAAGGTTATTGTTTTGTGAAAAATTACAAGGAATATTTTATTCAGACTTTCCCTTTTCGTTCATTTTCAATAACAAATTAACAACAGCAAGGAAAGCGAGAGCAGAGGCGACAGATGACTGAAGCCAAAACATTTATCTGCCAGAATGTATTGCTTTGTCAAACTGCTTTGTTTAAAAAGTCTAACAGAAAAATCCAGTGCCTGACAAATTCAACCTCCTACAGAAATGAGTTCTCAAATGAGAGTGCTTCACCTCTAGGGCAAGATGCCATATCCTGCAGCAGATGGCAAAACTGGAATTATTCATTTGGATGAACAGAGATTGTATACTGATACTGCAGAATTCAGTGCCTGAAAGACAATCAGCAAACAGGGGTCTGAACACCAAACCCACCTGGAAAACACATGGCAATCTCCATCAAAAGGTGCTTACGCCTCCTCAGACGCCCCATGCGAGCAGTGAAGTGAGCCACGTTACATCAGCCAAAGCTCTGATGCTCAGTGTGCTTCTTTGCTACCTTTTCAACACTAGACATTTAGGCATCTCCTCCACGGCTCCAGGAGAATGAGGAAAATTAATATAAAATTGGATGCCTCTTAGGAATTAACATCACGAAAACCACCTCATCATAAAAGCAGTAGGCAATGAAGAAAGTAAGTTTTCTTATTTTTCCTTTTACGGTTTTATAACACAAACAATTGAAAACTGGTTTTGTAAAGTTACTCTTAGCACACACTGTCCTCCGTTGAGGAAAAGGGGGTCCATAAAGAGGAGAACGAGGGGACACTACGTTTCACTCATTTGCCGCTCAGCTGGCGGCTCCTGCAGTAGCATCTAGACTTAGACACCAAAAAAAAATTCTGCACCTAGAAATAAAGTGGTGTTTTCAAAAGAGCTTGATGACTAGGTTTAGGGCTATTTATTTATTTATTTTCTGTAGTTTTTGGAAGGCTTTGCCTGTTCATTTTAAGAAATGTGGGTTTCTTTCTCTTGAATATGCGGCTTCCTTTTAGATTCTTAGAGACGGGAGAAATCTTCTTCTCCTGTCTCAGAAATCTGAAGACGACCTCAACACCAAAACGGGGCACTATGGCCACAAATACGTAGTCCACAGTGGCCCCAAACGCAGGTTAAGGATTTCACTCCACCAGTATTTCATACAGTAGTAGTGACGGAGAGAGGGGAACAATGTCTACAACTGTATGTTTCCCTGGTTACACAGGGAAATGACAGCAGAAAGGCACAAGATAAATAAATAATCCTGAGAGATGAATTTAATGCAGGAAGAGGGCAGAAATCCTGTGTTCCTCATCAGGAACATGCCAGAGTATCTCCATAGGACAAAACTTCTACTCCCTAGGTCTCCTTCCTACAGAAATAGGCACATGGAGACTCTGTAGCAAGTAAGGAGGGACCACTATGTGTTTTCTTCTCTATGAAAATATTTAGGGGCTGTGGCTCATGCACAGAATACTTTACAGAGATGAAATTTTATGTAGAATACATAGTCAAGATCTTCAGATGCCTCCACACCGCTTCTCACATGACTTTGCACTGTAGTTGAATATTTGCCCAAGTAATTTCTTTTTTTTTTTTCTTTTTTCCCCTACGGAAACTATGCTGGATTGGAGTTTACCGAATTTTTATGAGTCCATAGCTCAGTCAGGGGACCAAGTTTTATGCAGTGGTGGGAACACAATCAAACGGTTGTTAATAGCCTGGGAGACAGCTTGGTGAGTAAGAAGCTATGAGATTGGGAAGCTCCCCTCTGTTCTGGTGGTTGTTACTCAGCTGGTTCACCACCATCTTACACTGCTGCTGCTACTTGTGCTGCTTCTACTTGTTCAAGTACAGTACTTGTACAGTACTTCTGCAGGCCTGACTGCTGTACATAGCTTCTAAGAGCACCTAGGAAAAATAAGCAAAAAACAAGTCTACAGATTTTCTCCTATGATAGATCATGGTGACAGCAGGATTAGCTTTCATAAACTATGCAAGGCAAGCAGTAGCCTCAATGATTCTAGGTATAACTAGGTGAAATAAAAAGGATTCTTTCCTCCAAATAAATCAATGTCCTTCTATTTTTTTTTCCCTGAAAACAGGGTCAGCTTGAGAACAAGCCGAGTTCTCCTCAACCATGTATGTCTACATCACTAGTTCAGTGCCCAGTGTAGACTCCTGTCCTTTGTGCACCCAGAATTTAACAAACTGCTCTGTGATGGGGGCATTCTTCATATATTGAGCCGAAGGAAAAAGACTGCCATTTTGCCAGGCTTATGACACTAGGTTTAGTGCTCTGCTAACATGGTTATACTGTCTCCAGAGCTGATGATGGGTCTGTCAAATCTGACTTACTATTTCTGTTTCTCAACCTTTGCCCAGAGCAGATGCATTCAGTGTTTGTCTGCAAACTCATGTGGATTTTTATAGTTGATGAAGTGTTCAATGAAGTGTGTGCAAAGAAAAAAAAAGGGAGAGAAAAAAAAAGAAAATGAGAATAAAAGTAGGTGTCCAGGTACAATTCACAAATCGGCTCAGAATGTTTCTTCTGAACACAAACAGGCTGCTTTTAACCAGCATAAATGTGCAGACACGCTACCCTCAGCTGGTTTAAATGCACTGATTGAGTTAAGGCAGCGTGTGGGTCTCAGGAATTTTTATGTCCCAACCATAGGACAGCCCTGCGTGACTTGCTCTACTTCATGAAGAGTTCATATTCCTCCAAATCACAAGTAAGTGAGAAAAAACAACAGAAGACAGCACAGACCTATCTATCTATCACTAGATAGTGATGCTGTTGTGAATCTTGTCACCTTCAGTGTTTGTACTGAAGACTTAAGTTCCTGGAACTCAGTGATTACATGAGCTTTTCCAGAAAAAGAATTTTCTAGTCTAAATAACAGCAGGCAAAAACTTGTAAACACATAACTAATCCTCAAAACCTCAGATGTCCTAAAGAAAATAAATTCGTGGGCATCAGAGAGCTCCCGAGCACAGAGGTTTGCCTGGGAGCATCATCTTGTTGGCACAGTGGCTAGCAGCCAAGGTCGATATCCTAAAGCCAGCAAAAGGTGAAGCCAGAGTGGCTATTGTTCATAATGAAGAAACAAAAAGGTTTTTTTTTTTTTCCTGAAAAATGTATCTCCCCCCTCCTCATTAATCAATTGACTTTCCTTTTTGAAATAAAGGTCCAAGAAAGAATTTCAGTGGTGTATTCACCTTTATCAACACGCTGCCTGTAGCTGCATTACCAGCTTCATCAGTACTACGTTAACCGTGAACCCTCTTGGCTCTTCAGTGAGCTGCAGTTCATGATTCACTGCCCAGGCCCGTTTGGCACTTGCAACCTCAGCTCATTGCTGGAGACAGCAGCTGGGATTCCACAGCTGTTCTGGTCAAGGCAGCCTGGCCACATTTACTTTGGCAGTTAACATAGGTTTAGTTCTTTTCATTCACCAACCTGATAAAAACAGCCTGATTTTACAGAAATACCTAATTCATCAACCCCCACTGAAGCAGCTGAATGTTATGGATTAAGACAGTCAAGAAATTTCTTCATTTCCCTCTATATATTTAAAAAAAATTCTTCAAGGAAAAAAAATAAGATAAACCATTACAGATTCTATTGTCTCTAAATCACAAAAATGTCAAGGAAGAGTAATTTTATTGTAAATTAATTTTGTCCCTAAGAACTTTGCTTTTGAGGAAATCGCATGTCCAGCACAAAAATAATCTCTGACCTACAGCTTGCTCAAAAGGACTCAGGATTGCCTCAAATCCAGTCTTCATCTCCAGGAGAAAGTGGCAACAACTGCACTTGTAAAGAACGAGGAAGAGTTAAAAAATATGCACTGGTTGGTGAGGAAAAAAGCCTAACATTTCTTTAGAGAAAGACGAAGCATAATCGCTGGGCATTGATGAATTGTGTGAGAAACACTATTGATGATTCATACCAGCAGAACTTGCTGCTCAGTAAACTCTGACCTTGCTACTCGAGAGACCCACTTAGAACATCCTGGAAGACAATGATGTATCTCTCCCCACTAACCTTTGTGAGCAGTCTGCCTCTTCAGCTCCTTGAAACAAGCTCGGGCCAATTAAAGAGGAGAAGTGGAACCGTTTCATACATTTGTTTTCGTGACAGGATGCACAGGGGTTATGATGTCATCGTGCCAAGAATACTGCACAGGAAAAGCTGGCTTAGGACTTTCTTTCCAAAGATTTCAAACGTGTATTATTGCAACACTGCAGAAAGTATTTCCTCCCTTAGAAATAAATAAAAAATAATGATAATAATAATAAAAGGCTGAGCTGTTACATACAATGAAATGGTCTAGAAGCTCAGGTTTAGAGCAGAAAGGAAGGTGGTGTGTGTCCACATTCCTGGCCCATTTCCACTGTGCAGAAACAGGTAAGTTTTTCCATGTTCCCCTAGTTCAGCTGTTCAACAGCAAGGTGGAGAGAAAAATAAAAACTTTCTCCAACTTCTGCCTTGTTGCATTCTTAACTTCTGCATGGGGTGTTCACTTGCAGCACAGCTTGCGGTTTCTCCTGCTATAGGGGTAACTGCTCCTCCCAGGAAAGCAGCAGCCAACAGAGAAGACAACCACGAGATGGCAGAATCTTCAAGGACAACTCTCTCACTGAGGACACTCAAGTCCCTTCTGCTACAGGCAACAGAGAGACTAAGGAGAATGGGAACAGAAAGATGCTCATAGGCCCTGGCTTTCTCTTGCAAACACTGTCCACCACAGAATAAATGCATCCAAGAAGGTGACCAAAATCCCACACCCAAAAACCAACCAACCATGATCACCACCACCACAAACACTTCACAATGTGGATGACAGATGAAATGTACTCATGGAAATGAAGTGCTAAAGCTATGTGCCATGGCACAGTTTGCTCGAGAAGCTCAAACACAGAAGGAAGCAGAAACAAGAGAAGAGGTGAGAGTGATGGAAGCAGACAGGACGTAGAGAAAGTGTCATAAGGGAACTTGAGAGACACATTAGCATGTTTGAAAGGAAAAGGAAGAGTGACAGATGCAGAGGAACAGCGAGGGGATACAGGAAACAGCGAGACTGGTGAGGAGAACGAGCAAGTAGAGTCAAGGGACTTGTTCCCATCCTGATGCATGCCCGAAGGAAGTCTCCAAGCATTAAGCTTCTCCTGGGAAGGAAACCCTATTCACCAATCATGCCCGAAAGGAAAAACAACCCTCGTGAGGGCTGAGATGTGAACTTCCCCAGCAGGCAAGGCGGTTTGCTGCAGCCTTGCTTCCCTTTGCTTCTACAGCCTGGAACTACCGAGCCCTCAGTAAGGGAAAGGAACCCCTTGTGCCAAGGTGCTTCCTTTAGGATCCCTCACGGTCTGCAAATCAGCATTTCTCGCCGTGCTCCCCAAGAACAGCAAATCATTAGTATTTCTGATTCTTTAACGCAGTGGCACACAAACAGAAACAGGAAAAAGCCAGGGCCTTCCCCGAGCTTTAGAAATATATATTTAAAGATACAGTTAACCAAAAAGTATTTTTCTAGTCATCATGGTATTTATTTCTAAGATCCAGCCTGTTGCACCATTAAAAGCAAAACAGTTTCAATGTTTTCAGAGGATCCCACTGCTACTTGTCCAGGTAAAGTTAATGATCCACTCTCCTCCTTTCAAGCACTCAGTGATGAAAAAGACCATTAGAAAAAACACATATTGCTTATTTCGCCAAGTAGAAATGCAGTGCATGTAAACAGTAGGAGCAGTAAATAAAATTTTCTTCTTTGCTCAGCCTTTAATTCCCTTGAAAAAAATAACTTTGGCAGGTTGAATCCTGGCTATCTCTCCTCCACCATACAAGCTTTGTGCTTGTTCAAGACGCTGCAGGAAACTTCATTATTAAATGAAGTTGGTAAATGCGAGTCCAAGCTATTAGTTTCCCCAGAAGATGAATAGTCCCACTGATCTCTTTGAACCTAAAAGGCTGTTGTTACAGACACTAATTGTTAGAGGCTGCTCTCTCCTGCTTTCCAGGACTGCTTGCTACCGTTCTGTGAAGTTTCAAATTAATTCACCTGATTTGTCACTAGCCCTTCTTGGAAAAGGCATTTATACATTGCTGATGCTTTAAAAGCTGTTGTAACAGTTGCCTCCAGTGACTTTTGCATCTTTAAATGCAGCCCTGCACTTGAACAGAAGTCCATATAAGAGAAAGACATGTTAAGTCTCGGCTTTTGGGCAGTGTACTTAAAGGACTCCCAAATTTTCTATTCTGTTTTAGTTCTTATAAACTCAAAGCTTTTGGACTCAGGCATAAAAGAGAGCAGACTGCCTTACATTCCAAATCTAGAACTATGCAGAGGTGAACATGTCTCTAGCTCTCACCATGGTATTTTTTAGAAACCCCATGTTCTGCTAAGACACAGTGTGAAAAGCTGCCCTTTCTTTGTTTATAAAAGGGCATAAATTACATTCCTATTTTTATAATAATGATACAGTCTCCACTTTGCTTCCTCCTTCGTCTTATATAATATTAACAACCCACATGATTTGGGCTTGATCCATGGAAGTTAATGGAAGTTCTTCCCACTAATTCCATGAGTTTTGGAGATGAATGCAATGAAAATCAGAGAAGAAAATGACTTATTTTTAAATTGAAAATTCAATGGGCAAATATTTTATGTGCAACAGTAAAAGTTTAATAAGAAAATGATAAAGTAGGAAAAAGATGAGACTTGATACCTGAAAATCAGTGTGGTATAGGAAAGAGTATACAGAAAGAAGAAAAAACAAAAGTTGCGAAAGAAAATTATTACTGTCACTTTCCAGCACAATCATTACAGCTAAACCTGTTCAGAAAGCAGAAATCTTTTCCCACTAGATATTTCAGGGTTTATATACTATAGCTGTAGCCTCCCCAAAAGCTATAGCCTCCCCAGCTGGAGCCTCCTCCATTTCCCATAGGACAGGGTTTTCCAGCAATTCCATCAGAAATACCTGGGAGCTTGATGGCCCAAGAAGTCTACACTGGCTTCCTCACAGCACGTAGTGATAGAAACCAGCCAATTATGTCCTTTCTGTGCCTGTGCATCTAGCAGGTCTCAGCTACTAAAGCAGTCCCTATTTTTGTGGAAAGAAACCACAGAGATATGGCTGTCTTCAAACACAGATTCCTCGTTAACACATGAGGAATTTTTGTAGATGAGGAATTTCTTATGGAAAAAAATTCATTCCTTTGGAAAATGTCAAAAGGAGGCCAAATAAGTACAGGGGAAAGGTTGAAAATGAACTTCCTTTAAAATAATTTCAGCTATATGGCAGGTGGAGCTTTCAAAGTCATATGCCTGACCCAGATTAAAAATAAGTCTATTTGTGCCGCCTTAGCACACTGATGCGATAGGCACCACACGTACACAAATATATTTCAACTTAAATCTTAAGAATTTGCTCTGAACTTCCACCTTAATTCTGTCTCTAAACTAAGAGTAGGTTAGAAACTTTGGGACATTGACTACATCTCTGTTTTTCAAAACGATAACACAGATCAGCACTGGCTACATCCAAGATGAGGTAGTTCCACAGATTCCCCACCAAGTACCTGCCTTGTGTTGCTATTGCATAAAAGCAATAACTGTTGTGCACTGGACTCCAGTAGAAACACCATAACAAAAGCAATTTTAATATATAGCTGCAACTGTCCTCCTCCATTCAGACCCCTAACGCAAGGACTGGGTATGAAGTGAAGGCTGATGCGCTCAGACGCGTGCAGAGATAAGCGTTCCAGCGTCAAAACGTAGAACCACAGCCATCTTTCAGGCCGGATCTGTGTCTTTGTGCAAAGCAAAGAAGTTTGCTAACACAAACCCAGCAGGTTGCAGGAGTAAGGGCAGCTCCAGATAACCAGGAAGATACAGGGGAAGCCCTGTCTCTGAGGAAACCGTAACCATCGTTCTGAAGAATCTGCATAAAGGAGATGTGCGAGCCACTGTGATGCCATCCAAGTATTTTCAAGGGCAGACTTCTTTCATATGCTTCCACTGACACCGCATTTCGTTCCACTGGATAGTCTGTCTCTTCATAGAACAAAATGCAGAATCTCTGAGGCAGCAAACACCCTCATATCCTCTATTTTGGGGGCATATAACATTGCCCGGACCTCTTTGAGAGTTAATTTAATACAGCATAAAAATGATTACAGCAACAACAACAAGAATCTGCACAGATGAAATAACGGAGCATGATACAGTGGATTACAGGCATTATGTTAATAGTGTTGACATTATTGACGGCAATGCTGTAATATGCTATTCACAACACTGCGCCCTAGATTGTTTCAACAGAAAAGGGAGTCTAATGAAAGCAAACGAACTCTCCCTGGACTTGGAAGTATTTTTCATATTCCCAAGCAGCACTTCAACCCTTCAAATCTCGGCTTTATGGGCCGATCAAAATCCTCCAGCTGAGCTCGCCAAACCAGTGTTGACAGCCAAGGAACATCAGGGCCTTGCGGTGCTGGGAGGTTCAGTAGACTTTGGGTTTTTGAGTTTGTTTTCAGCCTGAGTTGAACCAAAACGTTTCCCTTCTGTTTTTCCCCTCAGAAAATGATGTCAGGATTGCTCTACATTCTGCGTGCATGCACAGACTGTTCGGAGACACTCTGCCCCAGCTATATTACCTTCACAGAGGCGTGATGTCATCTCCCAATTCCCCTCCCCTCTCCCCGGGGAACCCTGCAAGCCTGGAAACAGAACGGAGCTGCTCCAGAGCAAAAGGCTCTAGCGTTTTCTTGTGTTACCTCGTTTCACTGGGAGAGAAGGCAGAGGGGGATTTGCAGTTGCCCCACTCCTCTGAAGAGTCAATATAGGGGAAATGCAATATGGTGCAATGCCTTGACTCTCCCTAATGGTCTGAAGGTCAGAAACATGAAGGTTCACCCAAGCATCTCAAGGGTAAGAGGAAGAGAGACAGAAAATCTGGTGGGTCTGATAACACAAGCAATGGCCACAAGCCTGAACCAGCAGAAGACAGTAGTGCATTTGGTTGCACACATTCTCAGCTTGTAGGTCAAGGAGTCTTAGTTTTTAAGTGTGAAACAGAGGAACAGACCTCAAAGACACCTCCAAAATCTATCACGGAAGCAACATTTCAGCAACACCACACTGAAAGACAGGCTTGTGTGAATCTTAAATACACATGCATGGCCTAAAGTAAATGCACTGCGCCTCTTCCAAAGAGAGTTCAACAGGCTCTGATCTCTGACCCCCAGGTTCAGGCCCATTACCTTTAGGTCTTAACACAAAGGTTCTCCACACCTCAAAGGTATACAACCTCCTTTGCACAAAGGAAACACAATCTAAGGCGGCATCCGTGTAAGGTCATGGACGACAATAAGCACCCATGGGACCATCAGCAGATGTTCCTTCAAGAGCGCCCCCTCCACAAACAGGGTTCTACTCATATATTGCACCAGAGCACTAACATTGCTAAATTAAGCAACAAAATTAACTTGAAGGGAGTGCCAAACTTGTGACCACTATTCCTCTTATGGAACATAATCTAGTTTCAAGTAGATATCCCTCAGGCAGCAGTAAGAATTACAATAATCATCACTAAAGTTAAAGAAGACAAAAGATGATGCTTTTATTTTTATTTTTTTATCAGAAGCCAGGAAATGGGGAAAAATGCTACACTGGCTATAACACAGAAGGAAAAATTGCACCTAGGAAGAAGAAAAGGTTAAAAGTTGATGTAGCATCATCTGGTGGGCTTCCTTTGTCAGTCATAATCACTTGTCTTCTACCTGGCTAAAGGCATTTATTTTCATTCATTACAGAAACAACAGAGAAGACTCCATAATTATTCATTAGACACAAATGTAGAATAAATTGATCTTTGCACATCCTTTTATCTCAGCCTTTAAATACGTGGAGACATGTAGTTAAATCAATATTCTCAAAGGAGACAACATTCTGTAATAGCTGGCTTTAAGAATCATAATTTCATGACCCACTGTGTTTTAAACACAGGAATGAATTAACCATGGTAAAGCCAAGCCTCCCCAGGAAAAAAGGTCAGCTCCAGTAATATCATAATCTTTTTTTGGCTGGGGAAATTGAGGCTGAGGGGTGACAGAGCTTACAACAGAAAGAGGCACTTAAGTATTGAGATCCCACTGGCTTTTAGTCTATACTGGCAAGCCTAAATGCCTAAGTCATTGTGAAACTGAGTTTAGAAAGTGATTTCATTTAATAGCTCAATTTTTAGGAAGATGGTTATGCCCCTTCAAGATGCAGGAAGTCATCAAAAAGGAAATTAGCACATACCTTAGGCAATCAGCTGCTATCAGGAATCCTACTGGCTGCCCCATCTATATATACCTGACTTCCAAGACTGGTTTTGCACCTATTTCTGAAAACATCACTTATTCTGTATTTCACCTGCACTGCAGTATCACCGCATGGTCTCCAGAGAGCCCAGGGAAGCAAAGGCAGCCCTGGATGGAGCCCCTGAGTTCAGATACACGTTGCAGACAACTGGCCAACCTCGCCAGTGCAATCTCCCTAATGCAAAGAGTTAGGTGCATCTAAGAGGTACCCTTCCTTCTTGCCTCAAACACTTGCCCCTTCCTCTTGAATCTGCCATCTCTTGGTGAGTATGTAGCTAAGAGAAACTTCACTGCATGCCCAGCAACAAGGACAAGGCCAGGCTGTTCTCAGTATTTAAGGCTTGAAAGAGAAGAAAGGTGACGATGAAAGTGTCCTGCTCAAGCTTACTCAGCAAATCAGACAGTCAAGGTTACAAAGGGGAGGCTGGGATTGCGAGGTGCATATCTACAAACCAGCACATCTGCCTCTCAAACATATGTAGGAGGCAGGCAGAAATGACCACCCCTTCCCTCCTCCAGCTGTGCCTTGCCCCCAGGTAGTCAGGGAACAGTCCTGTTTACTATGGGAATGGCAGCATTTACATCGCATATTACACGTATTTCTTGCTCCCTGAGTCCTTCCTGAGGGAAATGTGCCCTGTCTTGGCAGCAGACAGATCCTAGAGGTCAGATGCCAGATGCCTGACCTCACCAAGCCCTTCGCAGGAGCGTGGGCCTAGCCGAGATGTCACATTACTAAGCTCGCAGCGTCTTGGGGAGAAGTCCTGCTTGATTAAACACCGAATTCCCTGCTGGAGTCACCTGAGGAGGAGTGCAGCCTCTGAACTGAAACTGAGTTTATCTCCTTTTCATTTTCTGTCACTTATCTCTGCTTGAATTTTGCATTCAGGTCTGGAACTGCACTCACAGAGGGTAATCTATTGGCTTCTTTGCTAGGCAGCTCAGACCCTATCTCCAGTTTTAATGACTACCAGTATGTGACATTTGTGCATCAGAATGTGAATAGATTTAATGATATTAGCACTGAAGCAGGTCAATCCAAACAGTTCCAAGATGGAGACAGAATTGGCCTGAAGATGGATCTGAACCACGTATGCTCCTTTACAGACAACTTGTAGAAAAACAATCCCAAAAGGCTGTGAAGATTCTACATAAAATTAAAAGTGAGTACTATGTAACACAGCGGAGAACATGAACCATCTTGCATAGAGAAATATATCAGCTACAGAACATGTGTTCTTCGACCCTGTGGCTCTCACACATGGGCCACATTTGCAATGCAGGTTGCTTAGGAGAGTGCTGGATTAGGATACGCAGACTCCGACTCTCTCCCCAACTCTTGTTGGTGTAGTACTTGCATAATCATTTTTTTTCCACAATTTCTCTGTTAAGTCCTTTTGTATCATTCAAAGAGGGTTGAAAGATGTTGCTATGATCAAGCACAACAGCAGGTTACCACAGACAAGGCTTTTAGGCATCACTGAAACATAACATCAAAAAATCATAGGAGAGGCACTCATAGTTGCAGCCAAAAGAGTAAAGAAAGAGCCAAAGAGTAAATGCCTCAGTAAATGCCTAAGGTGTTCTGGGTGGCCTGTCTTGGTCCTTGGCCAGGCCTGTCTGGCCAGGGTGCAGTGGGAGAGGCGCACAGCAAATGTTCTCATTAAAGCCACCTTCTGAAATACCAGGACCACACCAGGTTTTCTAGGCTACCTCCTTGGTTAAGTGCTTACCTTGGTAGGATTCCCTTAGGAGTCAGTATATGCTGACATTACTGCATTAAGAGGAGCATGCTAGTTATTCTAAAATTCATGTATAAATACCAGTGACACTATGAGCTAAATCCTTCACTGTATTGTTCAATAACTAACCTCAGCATGACAAGTTCATAGGTTCTCAGAGCAAAGTGTCTTTTTCACAGGTAAGAGCATTTAGAAAACTGGTTGTAAGGTGGGGAATATCTGTGCCAAAAAACTGGTAGCCACAAAAAAAGAAGGCGTCTTAGGAGAATATCTGTCCCCATAAAATTGAAGACAAACAATTTAGCTGCAGAGAGTTTTGTACACACAACAAGCATCAGCAGCCAAGAATATTCATAAGTACCATATGTTTAAGATGAATGGGTTGTTAACCATAAAACATATCTTCTACAATATACCTTGTAAGTCCAGCTTAATTCTGCATCTATTTGATTTTGGGATCCTCAACAGCGCGGATAAGTTTCCATTACATACCCAAACTATATACACATTCCCTTGCTTTACAGCCTAAATTGCTGAAGATGTTCTGGTGCCTGGCAGCAAATGAAAGCAGCCAATGTTCTGTAATCTCTACAGTAGTGAAAGATATCACTGAAGAAACGTGAAGCTATGTCAGGGACATCTGCAATAATCCCATGTAGGAATGAATGTGACACCACTTGTTCTATGTGATTGAGCTACTGCACAGAATCAGGCTAGATAATTAATCACCAGGATTGCTGAAGGAAAGAGTCCTTTCCTGACAGATCTGTAGGCACAGGAGGAATAAGCCTGAGAACTCTCTGCGCTTTCCTTCTGAGTGTGCAGAAAGAGTCGATTGTGAGGCTGTGACTTGCACTAATGATCAGCAGTGAGCTAATGGTGAAACACAAAACTATTCTGCTCAAGTCAGAAAGCCCACTATAACCTCAAGTGCATAAAGCTCCTCTCCATATTTCCTCTGCAAAAATAGAAATTAAGACTGAAAAATCATAGTAAGTAAATTAGGCTCCGAAATGCAGTCAAAACTGAAATAATCTGTTTACTGCTTAGACTATTGTACAATTCACCAGAAATTAAGAGAGATCCTGATTTTTACCCCTCTCCCTTAGCAATGCGAGGAAAAAAAAAAGAAAGAAAAAAGTGGTACCATTAATGTATATAGGATGTACTTTCATTAACACTAACAATGGATGAACAAGAAGCTTCCGGCAAAACTCAGACAGAAGAAGGAAGTATACAGAAGAAGGTGAAAGAAGGGACACCTGGTAGCACTACAGGCATGTTGCCCAACTTTGTAGGGAGTGGACTGGGAAGACAAAGCCCAACTTATAGCTGATTTGGCACGAGATGTCCAGGGCAACAAGAAGGGCTTCACTAACAGGAGGAAGCCCAGAGAGAACGTGAGCTTGGTGCTGAAGGGGGCCCTGGTGACAAAGGATACAGAAAAGGTAGAGATACCAGCTGCCTTCTTTGCTTCAGTCTGTATTGCTAAGACCAGCCACAGCAACTCCAGGCCCTGTAGACCAGGGAGAAAACCTGCAGAAAGGAAGACTTTTTCTTCACTGAGGAGATTTGGATTAGGCATCATTTAGGCAAACTGCACATCCACGAGTCCATGGGCCTTGATGCCATGCGCTCAGGAGGGCTGAGGGAGCTGGCTGACATTATTGATAGGCCACTCTAAATGATCGATAAATGACATGAAGAGGAGAAGTGCCTGAGGACTGGAAGGCAGCTATTGCCACTCCAGTCTTCAAAAAGGGCAAGGAGGAGAACGTAGGGAACTAAAACCAATCAGCCTCACCGCAGGCCTTGGAATGGTGATGCAGCAGCTCATCCTGAACACCACCTCCAAGCATACAAAGGACAAGGAAGTGATTAGGAGTAGTCCGTATGGATTCACGAATGGCAAACTGCGCTTAAACAAGCTGACAGCCTTCGTGGATGGAATGACTCTTCTCAGCGTAGATGAAGAGTGGATGTTGTCCACCTCAGTAAGGCTTTTGACTATGTCTGCCGTAGCACGTTTAGAGGCAAGCTCAGGAACTGAGTTAGATGAGTCTAGTTGGAGGCTGTAGACTTACAAGTTAGTTAATTACTCCACACAGAAGGAGATGCCTAGCACAGAGGAATGACTGCATCAAAGCAGCCTACCACAGCAAGTAAGTGTTGATACACATGTAAAAACTTAGACTGAGTACCAAAGCTTATTGATTAGTGTTCTGAAGGAAATGTTTTTATATGGATCCTAGGGAGCCAATTCTGATTAGTCTAGCTACACACAAGGATTGTCAGCATTTCCTCTGACAACAGATGCCAAGGCCATCCTTCTCCATGGTTGTTGCATTCCCTCTGAACTTTCCTTCTGACAGTTCTACATTCAGACCACTACACTTTCATTTATTTCTTAAAGGGATCTTTCCCATGTCATCCAAAACTGCTGCATTTCCCCTTCCAGATATCCAATTCTACTCTAAAACAATCTGCACGAGCTTTCATTAGGGTAAAAGAATGATATAGGATAACTGATTTTTGAGAAACAAGACAGCGTTTTTTCAAAGAGGCTGACTCTGCCTTGAGGCATAGCAATTGTGATTTTTAGTTTTAGCAGAAGTACCACAGGGTTTTTATTCCTCTGCTGGATCTTATATACACCATCAATGTAGAAGTCAATTTTTTTTTTCCAGTCCTATTCAGTTTTCTCTTCTGTCTTCTTTCCTCTCCCTCACTCTCTTCCTACCCCCATCTCAACATGCAGTTATGCTGGACCATTCTTCAGGCAGGGATTTTGAACACAGTTCAAGTTGCTCAAGATGACTCCAGGTTGTAACTGACATGCCAGTAGGCATGCTTACCTGAAGGCAGCTCCAAGAAGCATTCTGCTTCACTGAAGCACATATTTTTCCAAAGAAGCTTAGCCTATGCTTCAGTGACTTTCCTACACTGAGGCTTTATGGGTAGAATCAAAAAAAATGGTATTTCAATAGGGAAATTTCCATTTTTCCTTTATTTTATTTTATTTTTTTATTTTTATTTTTATTTTTTCGAACAAGGAAATACAGACTTCCTAAATCTCGGCACACTTGCACAGTGGTATAGGTGCTCAACTAGAAAGATCTTATTCAGGTTATTGATCTAACTCAGATGAAGCAGAACTCCGATCAGGATCTCCTCATCCCATGTGAATCACCTAACCGGTTACTAGAAATCCAGGGGTGGGTGCCCCTTGTGGGTTTCAATCACAGACTCCTCTCAGGGATTTTCTGCACCAAAGTTAACTGCAACAGAAAATGCCACACAGGACTGAACCCTTGAGCAACCCATGTGCAAGAAGATGATCAAGCAAATGGCTTGTGTATTTGCTCAGATCCTACACCCCAACGAAGGGCAACTATTTTAAAGGTCATCTACATTCTCGGTGCAGAGAACTCTGTGTTGTAACGTGCAGACAAAAGATACCAATTCAATGGAGCATTCCATTTGGCTTCCACCTCAAAATCCACGTTAAGAAAGCACACCCCCCAACAAATAAACCGTGAAATGTATTTAAAACACATTTGAGAATGATTACAATCACATTTCTGAGCCTCCTGCTGGTGGCAGCTATCAGGATGAAATAGCATCTGTGACATGAACAGCATGACAGCATTATGTAAGAGATTATGAAGCTGTTTCCAACCTGCTTTGATATAGCATTAACCATCAACGGGAAAAACTTTAATATTTCAACGACATGTTTAAAAGTTAAACATACCCATTTCCCTGATGGCTCAAATGCCTGAGCAGTATTGAGACAGAAAAAGGAGAGGGAGATATTTCACAAATTTAGCCTGAAATTAGGATCGTCCCAAAGGCTTCAAAAATATATGTGCATTTTCACAAGATGGCCGACAACAGCAGGAGTCCTGACTTACAACCATTTTTAAAGCACTTTCCAGGGGACACACATTTCTTTCCGTTTCATTCTCAGGATGGGAAAACAGTTTGAGTGCAGCCAAAGTAAAGTAAAGAACTTGGATAGAGAGTGAGAACCTGTGTCTAGTTCTGAGACCTTCTCGTCTTGGCCCCAACCATGAATTCTTCTAGAATCTGTTCTCTGTGGTCTCAAATCAGATGAGAGTGACAACAAGGAGCATCCCCAAAGAACGGACTTGTTTTTTTCATCATGTCTTTGGACTCATTTCCTCATTCTCAGGGGCTGAGTGCATACCCTTCCTCTATTTTAGCCAGTATAAAAATGATGTCTGTCTAAAAATAGTATCAGACATTTTAAAGTGTCCGAATACTATGCATCAAATCTTGAACAATTACATTTGGCTTCCTATCAAGCGTTTCATAAAAAATATATATCTTAATAATTTAACAGCATGAGAGTTAACATTTTGATTAACAAATAGTATTTTTCCACTATTGCATTTAGGACACTCCACTCAGAGGAAATTATAACAGTGTAAGGACAGGTCATTTGGGAATTCAAACGTTCTCTCCGATCTGTTAGAAAAAAGGACACGTACACAATATCTTTTCGTTTGTTTAAGTCCTGGCACAAATCTGAAAAAGTAAATCAGCTCCATTTTTATGGAACAAACAGAATTTATCTCATTGAAGTCACCACAGAATTGTGACTAATTGAACTCAGAACTATCCATTGTGAAAAAAGTCACAGGTCTGAGAGTCTAGAGCCTGGAAGAGATCAGAAAACACCACCAAAAACATTTTCCTGACATTTTCTTACAGAAACTAATGCTTGTCTTTTCAAATGTTTTTGTTATACTTTCCTCTTACACTCTATTAATTAAAATCATCAATTGCAAAATCATCATTGCATTGTTGTGCCATTAGCTCAGTTTAGCTAGTTTGTGCAATAACTGACATGTAATCTAGGTGTTCTTCCTATAAGGAGATATCCAAACATCCAGTTTCATGCAGAAAGTTTAATACTTTTCCAATAGGTAGTTTATGTGGGGATTTTTTAATAGGTAGGTTATGCAAAGGCAGCAGAGAGCAGACATTGCATATAGCCTCAACCATCATCGCATGGAACTTCACAAAAAAGGTGCCTCCTCGGTATCCCTTGCACACAGAGCATGCCTGGCATCCACAGAAATGCAGCTAGCTGGTACAAAAACCAACGTAGAGACACTGCCCATCTTATCACAGCTTTTTGCCTGCAGCTCAGCGTGTGCTCATCGACATCGCATTGCTCCTGGCTAGCTGGAGCAGCAATCACTGGTGTGGACAGCTCTGGGTGCTCCTTCTGGCCCTTGCTGCCTTGCTGCTCACCGCATTGGCTGCCTTGCGCCACCAGGCTACCTGTCCTCCTGCAGCCTGGGCTGACCCCTGCTGCAATACCCCAAGCAGACAGGAGCGTCTGGCCAGCCACTAACCTGAAAGTCCCCAATCAGCTTCCTCTGCCTCACTCCTCATCAGACGAGGAGCTCAGTGCCTAGCTGTTTGCAACAAACCATTTCTAAACGTCCCTTATTCTGTCCGCTTACCGCAGAAAAAGCCCAAATCCTCAGTCAGAACCAAGAACTTATTCATAAAGCAGGGCCCAGGGCATTCAACACCATGATGTTCATTTGCTGCAGCTGAAATAACCACCCACTTGAGAAAGGGTCAGAGCCTGAGAGAGATTTAGATACCAAACCAGTGCTTACTTCAACTGGGTCCCTCAATAAAATAAAATAAAGTCAAGCTATGTAGATAACACTCCTATGATTTCAGCAGGGGCACTGTACAGCAAAGCCTTCCCTCCTCTACTGGCACGTTTTGTACATCTCTCCTAGGGAGCTCAATTGAAAATGTCAGTCAGCCTCCGCTACAGAACAGCTTTGACACCCTAGATTTAAAGAATGCACTGAGAGAATCTATAATTATTTATTCATTTATGTTGCTTTTATTTTTAATCCTTTGATTTCTGAGAATCACCAGCTAAATTTCCTGGCACAATAATTATAAATACTTCATGACACTGTACGTATGTAAAAATTCTATTTGAAGTTGCGATGAGAGTCAGTGATAAAATAGTGGCGCTTCCCACTTTTCTCATTATTTAGCATCCCCTGTCTCCGTTCAGCGTGCCCTCATCTCCCAGCAGGAAATTCCACTGTTGGTTTTCATGTGGCATATGCACTTAAAAACTGGAAGGATCAGATAGACGTTGGTTCAGCCGAACAAAGGACATTCACTTGGCAAGCAGGCTCAAATATGAAAGCTTACTGCTGCACTAGGAATACGAAGCAAACAACAACCTAAAAGCTACCTGTACCACTAACAACTAGAAAAAGTGTACAGCATGAGAGGAGTCATGTGGCCTGCCATGTACAGGAATACACTGAGTAAAAAAGAGGCATTTTCAAGACTGTTGTTTAGCCTTGAGCAAGCTGCCACAAAAATATGGTACAAAAGTGACTGCCAGGCAGTTGCAATATGGAGGAAGAAGTCTACCCACCAGGAGATACAGGATAGCAACACACAAAATGTTAACTACTGCCTTCCTGACACTTCAAACTGCATGCAGCAAATATCTCTACATTGGAAGCCTGTAATTCAAGGGTATGTGAGACTTGGACTTTAGTCATAAGCCCCTTGTGCAGCTGTGAAGTAAGAGAGAGATCTTTCTTAGCAGACACAGCACAGGAAGAAACCAGAACCCCTTGGTTTGGCAGAAATTCCATGTGCTGGGACAGCATGGTCTGAAACCAAGCAAGTTTTGGCTCCACTGGCCTTCGTGGATAGCTTAAACTCAACCAGAAAGAGGGGCAACCTCCCTGTGAACCAGGACGTCTACTTACTGATTTGTGTATATGGTCTGCTATATTTCTACAGCAGCCTTCCTACAGGATGCTGTCAACGGCCTGAGGTGAACTGAGAAGCTGAACTGCAGCTCCTACCTGCCATCACACTGTTCTTCCTCATACCACACCAATACCCTTCCATCAAGCCACTGCAGATCATGCAGACAACTGGCCCAAAGGAGGTCATCTGAAAGCACTGGGAAAACGGGTTTCTGAAGCAGCAATATCAAAAGCATTGGCAGCAATGAACCATAGTAAAAGGAAATGTTATCTTAAGTAAGCACAAAGATGACAGGGATTGCAAAAAGAGAGAAAAAAATCAGTTTTAGTTCAGCTCCTCAAACATCACATCAGTAATTCTGAGGCAGAGACTCATGTCTGTAGCTGGCTTTATCTTCCCTCCCACAGTTAGGGGTTTTATTATGACTGTCACCTAAGCTTAGAAGTTCACATTTACATTTTACACAGAGCTCGTAATTTGTTTACAGTGCTGGCATTTTCAACCCAAATTCCATAAAATATGAAGCCAGAATGAGAGAGCGTACAAACAGGTACAGAAACTTTCAAGCAGTCCAAGTCAGTTGCACAAAAAGGCCAATGAAAGTTGCCATGGTTCAAATGCTCATCAAAAAAAAGACAACAGCCAGGCTCAACTTATGAATTAATATATCTCACTTCTTCCCTGAACTGATCCATCTCAAACGTGCTTATCAGGTTAAGTCAAGAAAACAGATCTGTCATTTTTAAACTAAAATAATAGAAACATTTTCTCCTTTGAAGTCTTCATTAGCATGCATTATATCAATTTCCAGCACAGTAGCAGTCCTGACATTTTTAGATTTTCATGATTTTGAATGTCAAGCTCCGAAAGAAGTGAAAGCCACACCGAGAGGATTCTTTTCGAAAACATTCTTTAAAAAATAAAAGAGAAATTCTGACAAGAACCTTGAAAAAGCAGCCAGATCTTGAGAGGAGTAAGCATTATGGAGAACAGAGAAGAGAAAGCCACATAAAAAGGCCTTTATAATCATGCAGCCATTTACAATCCAAGCTACTGCTGCTGTGTTTCTGATGCAACGTCTGTGTTCTGCCTAAGTCAGGAAAACTACATGTGAAATTCCGTATGCACAAAGAACAGGAAAAATCAGGAGCACTTTTGCTTTTAACGAATTTGATTTCTTGGACCTTTGTATAATCCACTGCACCAAAAGTGTGGAGGATATCTAGGAAATTATTATTCAGCACACTTTATTTGACCCTATTTTAAAGGTTACTCTTAAAGTGGATTATGAAATTGTTAGACTATGATTGCTTACGTACAGCCCCTAACCACTGTTATTTGGGATGTGCACTGGCTCATACCATCCTTTCCTGAAGAGCACACAAAAACACCACGGCCAAGTTTTCAAGCCATCACTCCTGCAAAAGGGCTTTTTTTCCCATTTGATCATTAATAAAGAAATAGAAATGGTAATAGAGTACATGCTACTTTCATTCCTTTTAAAGACACCTTTTACTTGATGCATTATATTTTGAAATATATCAGTCAAGTTAAGCAGAGACTGGCAACTACATATGGCAATCTGATTAATGACATATAATAAGATTTATGTGCTTCATTTCAGTGTATTGGGTCATTCTGATTTTTTTAATATATTCCTGCAGATGTGAAGGAGCACCACATTAAATCCTGCCTCAGTCAAAAATCTCCCACTGAGATTGAAATGACAGAACATTTTCATTTAACAGGGATTGGGCTTTTTTTAAAGGCAACCCAAGGGCCATCTGAGGGGGTTTTTCAAAAAGCCTATGCCAATAAATGCCAGACCTTTTGAAGATACTAGCAAGCACTTGAAGCTTACAGAAGATCCAAACCTTTCCCAATTTGATGGATCCCCAGGCCTCCACAGTCTGCACTGAAGTGCACTGACAACAGCTCACAGCAGCGGAGGTTTTGACACAGCTCAGTGCATTTTCACAATTAAGGGGTAGAGCCAAAGATGGCAAGAACGGATTCAACTCCAAACCACTCTGCATGCAGAAACAACAAAAGACATGGAATTACCAAAGGCACTGCCCTAGGCTCTCTGTATTCCTCTCTCCCGAGAGCAGGTACCAATAGCCCAAGAAGTTACAGGGTCCAGTACCCCCTCCCTCAGCCACATTCAGCCATGGCTCACACAAAGAACCTGTCTGGGTGGAACAAAGTGCTTCGTTATAGCATTGACTGTCTGAAATGATGACTATCTATTGACTAGAAGCCATAACTCAGGGAAATGCAACTTTCTTTTGCCATGAGATCCCGTCAAGATATTTTTTAACCAACCTGCAAAATTGAACGAGAAGAAAGTCATTTTCTAGCCCCTGAAATAACTCAATTTTGCTTTGGAGCTTCCTGTTGGCCCTCACACTCCCTTTCATGTCAAAGGATGAGCAGAATTAGGCCACTGCTGAAAGCTTTGAAAATCCAGCTCACTAACGACTACTGGATTCATCCAGTTCCTTTCCATTATAGGAAGGCGCAGAAATAATATGAGAAAGCAAACTAAAAAGAGAGTATAAGCATGCCAGAAAACTGTGTTGGAATTTTCAAAATTTTCAGTCGGCTTCTACAACTGGGGATAGAGGGAGAACAAGGGCTAAAATGCAAATACAACATTTACTCTTTTTTTTTTTGATAAATAGGTATTTTTGTCAGTTGTACATGTTTGCATGTAACAAACAAGATGTAGCAATAACCTTGTTTTATCCCTGCAAATGCACTTTACTAAATCTCTTTTCCATCTATCATATGGAAATAACTGATATATCATATGGCATATCTGATACCAAAGGCAATTCAATTCATTAAGCTTAATTATAAAGGATTGGAGTCCGGGATTAGTTTGCTGCTTAAGTGTACAGAGTAATTATTACTGATGTTAATAATGATATTTAATCACTAACGTAAGCCTTGGGTATTACTGTTGGTGACACTGGCACTGGATTACCAGAATCATTTCCTCAGGGTTCATCAGCATCACAGGGATATGTACACAAGGTTTTTGGACTCCATCCCTCTAAAATACAAACAAATAAAGGGTTTAAAAAAAAAGAAAAGAAAAAGCCCACCACCACCACACGCTTTCCGTTCCTCTTCAGACCAAGAGAAGGGAAAAGGTGAAAAAGGCTGTGGACTTGTTTGCTTTTTCATTTTATTTGGGATAAACAGCAACCAACCAGCAAGATCTATGCAAAACTGAAAACTTGGCCAGTTCTACACCAGCACTTCAAACTCAAGCAAGTCCAAAGAGGCAATTCACAAGGACAAGGAGACAAGTCTAAACTGGCTGCATTTGCTGTCCCTTGTGGTCTTGGAGCCAATTCTGGATGTCTCCAATTCTGCCACAATTGATCGGTTTGGTTTTGAAAACTGTGGCAAGAGGGTCTCCAGACTAGATCATCTAAGAAGTTATGCTCTCTTATCCCAGCGGTCTCTTCTAGCCTTGAAGATCATTAACATTGCATACATTTTAAATTAGCATTTAAGATCACGATTCTCTTTTGGACTGTAAATTAAATCAAAGCCTCATCCCTTTAAGTCCACCAAACAAGGCCATGCAAACCTGAGGCGATCCTGTTTTCTCCTCTGTTCCTGAAATACTACTGCTAATCAACAAAATCATCCCTTTCTTTTGCTTCAACCTTTCAAATTGCATTTAAACTCTATTTTTTAATTATTTTTTTCAGTTCATTTCATATCCTCAGTACAATTCTTTCCTGCATCCCAATCCTGCCTTTCTTCAGTACCTTACCCTTCACAATAGCAGCACGCTAGGTAGTGTAGTAATACAGTTTCTCTCCAATATGCATTTTTCAGAACGGAAAAATACCGTGGACCAGACAGGCCTGGTTCAATTAGACAGTCAAGAGGCACGTATTATCAGAAGGGAACACAGAAAATTATGACAGCAGCTGAAAGCAACATCTGAAATGTCAACTCCATTTTTCAAGTTTCAAAAAGACCACAATTTTGGACAGTTCGGCAAACAGAAGGCTGACTGTGATGCTATATATTTTGCTGTGAAGGTCACCTCTCAGGAGTCTGAAGTTCACTTCTACATATATATATATATATAAAAATAATTTTAAAAAATCCACTTAAAACACTTTCTGCTTTGTTTTGCATGGACTCATAACATTACGTAGTCAGTTACCCTTTAAGCCGTTCTAGTCACACCACACTGGTGCCTGTTTTCCTCTCATGCAGGTGAACAGGAAGAAAAAAGATGAAGTAGCGACACCTTTCTCCTCTACCACTTCCTTCCTCAGCACAGTTATGGCAAATGCAAGTAGTCTTTCTTATAATCTGTTTGAAGACTCCTAAGGGAGTATTACCCCCAAAAACTGCTCTCAGGAAAGCATACAATATTCAAGAGCTTCCAAAACCAGTAACTTTCCCTATGAATAACTGTGAGGTTACTTACTCAGAAACAGAGGACCAAGAGTGAAGGCCCAACCACCAACAGTCTCAGTTCTCTTTTTCTATGGGTAAAACATTTGGGTATATTAATACACACAGTGTTTCACTGCGGATTCCTCCTGCAGCTTTCTCAGGATCCTAAACCATGCCTTTGCCAAGCACAGGAGGAGACTCATCTGTTCTTATGACAGAAACCTGAAATGGAAACCCGAACCAGCTCTCTTCCTGCTGCTGACAGCAGTAACATTGGTGTAGAGGTAGCAGCTGCTCAGAGTTTCCAATTTCTATCTTCTTCCCTTCACTTCTGCAAAACTTAAATGAAAATCAATCTAATTGTCTGATTATGAAGTGTCATATCTACAGCATACTTTTTTCTTTTGGAAATTAGGCAGATTTTTAAAGTTAGTCTCCCTAAAGACAAGCCAAATTGGCAACGATGATACTACTCTGGGGTAAAGGTAGCTAATTGCTCTTAAAATGGTTTCTCAGGGGGAAAAAAAAAAAAGAAGAGCAAAAACAAGGAAAGGAAAAATGAAAAAGAAGGGAAAAAAATAAAAAATAAGAAAAAAAATAAGGAAACTTCTAAGTGTATCAAGAAGCTTTCCCTTCAGCAGGCTACCAAGTTAGGAACCAGCATGCCTACAAAACACTGCTTCCAAGTACTTCATGGAATGCTTTAAAGGATGCAGAGATACAATACGACACTGCAGTCCTCTCCATCGGTGACTGGTTTCTATTCAGATGGTATTAATAAAAGAGAATTGATTATTAACAGATGAAAACTATCTTTGAGAGGATCAACATCAGTCTGTTGCTACGCTATGAATCTGTAACACCAAGTTACATTCCCAGTTGATTTCCCAGATCCAACCTGTGTGCTACTTCCAAGTTTTTGGAAATTTCAGACGACATTTGGCAATACAGACCAGCCAGATTACCTCCCGAGGGGCCTTTTACCTTGCTTCTAGCCCCTCTACACTCAGCTGAAGTCAAGGCTTCAGGATATGCTACCGTGGGTCACCAGGCAGATATCCATTAACTTTAAGAGACTTCTTTCACTGGACGCCATTTCTGCCGTCCACATATGCATATCCACAACAACGAAGACACAGACACATGCTTCAAAGCTTCCTAAATATACACTGTAGGCCCTATATTTCCAGATTTGACATGAAACCCAGATACTGCATCCTATTATGTATGGTCCATTCCATTTGGAGTTAACAGCAGTGTTGTAGGACTTTCAGGCATATATTCCTTAATACATACTCCCAATATACAAAACACACTAAAACTCAGGCAAGCCACATAATCAGGTATCATGAAGGAGGAAGGGGGATTAAGGCCCCCCTCATCTGATCTTTTTTCATTGCAGCAGCAAAGGGTTGCCACCTAGTCTTGACCACAACAAGCTCATGCCATCTATCAGATCTTTGGCTGCTCTTTTAGAAAGTTTAAAAAATTTACCCATTTGATTGCATGGGTGCTTAATTACCTTTGCTGCCAAAATAAGATGTGACAGCTCCTTTCAGGACAACACTCGAAGAAACGAAGTGGTCAGAGGATGAGGTAGGCAAACTTCTTCGTAAAAAAGATAGGGAATTTAAAGTCATTTCAGAGCCATTTCCGAATCAGAAATTTTTCCATAGGTCCTGGCAACTTGGACTTGGAAATATGCCTGACTAATTATTTTCACTTGTCAATATTTATAGAGGAAAGTGTAAAGCATGTGCCTAAAATGTGTAGATTTTATATAAATGCACATACTTTGCTATAAAAAATGCTCTCTTTGTCCCTCGCATAAGAATAAAGGAGATAGCATCATCCAATCAAAGGAAGAAGCAAGAGCAGTTCAAGGGGAGAATTATTTTTATTGTAAATTTCCACAGGGAATTAACCAATTTTCTGTATTATGATAGAATCAGCATATTGCAGATTGAACCTGTAGATAGTGTCAAAGCAGAAGAGGCGCTTTCAGATTTGTGTGCCTGCTGAATCCAAAATACAAAGGGCTGCTCTACTTCTGTTTGCTCTGCAGTTTTCTCATCAATGTGCACATTATTGGACCTCATCGCTGCAGCTGCAGTGAGCACTTCCACCTGGCTGCGGAGAACTGGAAACGTTCTCTGAACCTGGCTGCAATGGTGAAAGAACAGGAAGAAAGTGAGACCATGGCCATACTTGAATTTTCCAAGCATGAGTGATTGTAATGCTCTTTTAAAATGAAAATGGAGCCTTCTGTTGTCACTGTCCTACAACCCAATCCTGAATATGATTACTTTATATAGAAAAGAAGTTGGCCCAGAACAAATATGAGAATAAAGGCCACAGAATAACTATTCTTTATAGAAAACACAAGAAGATAACCTCATAACATTCAAAGTCTGCATTCTTATATCCAATTAGCATGTATATTTTAAAAATGACTCTTGTTCAGGAAAAATGACAGAGTGCACTTCTAAATATATTTTACTGAGGCTGGTGGATTAATGTTAGATATAATGAAATAAACAGTAAAGATGGCACTCCTTAAGAAGGCACTTAGTCTTCTAGTTTGAATAAATTTTCAGTAGAGCAGGTGCAGGTGACTAGGAGAGAGGATGGCAGTGAGCCACTCAAGTAGCAAGCCATCACCTAAATCGAGCACCAAAATAAATATCCTAACATTGCAGAAACTTTGGCAGAAAGTAGTAGTACAGTTCCTCTATTTCCTACTGCTTTCCTAGTTTCTTAGTCAACAACTGCAGCAGACTACTGCAGCTTCCAGTCTTGAGGGCACTAAGCAAGGCATGTCTTGTTTTACAGAGATGGAAACAGCATGTTGCATCTTCCACAAAGAAGAAGAATTCAAAAAGATCAAGCAGCTTCGGTCCTGGAATTAAGCACTGACCCAAGACTAAGATCCATGGAGAACTACTTTGGCCTTCTCACTGAACTCAGGTAAGACACACGCTAGAAAATATTCTCTTCATTGTGGAATGAAGACACAAGGATCTTTGAGAAGCTCTTAGCTATTAATTACCTTGACCAGGAAAAATGAATGTATGCTTTCAACTTTCAGTTCCTGAGAATTACTGTGAACAGAGTGGAGGAAGAGCAGATTCATGGAGGACTGAGGCTTAGCACTAGGTGTAAACACAGCAGACTGCAACAAAGCAGCAGTGAGCTGCAGAATTTTCAAGCTGTAAACAAAAACGTTCTTCCAAGTCTGGAATCTTGCAATCATCTGTTTTGTTGATTTGTTTGCTTCCTTGTTTTTCATTATACCCACAACCTGCTCAAACAAAGCAAAATAAGCATCGACTCAAATCTCTTGGTACTACTACCTACTGCAACCAAGACCATTTGCACAGAGAATCCATAATAAAATGCCCAGTCTAAAGTTGTACGGATGTGTTTTCAAGCATGCTCAGCAACTAGCAGTTTTGTTTGTTCACAGTGACCACCAAGTTCTTGTCCGTGGTCATCATTGAGAGCTGCTTTGAGCACTTTCAAAGGCCTAACCCAAAATCTGAAAAACCCTTCCATTTGCAGGACCAAAAACTAAATGTCACAAGGCACAACTTCCTGAGAAGAAAAAAAAAAGAAGTGGAATTTGCAGCAATGCTCGTTATGTATACACTTATTTACTTTAAATCTTAATAACTCTTTGAAGCAAAGTCTCTCCTTATGTCAAGGCACAGTTTTAGTACTCATAAATAAATACGAATAAAAGGAAGACACTGCAAGCTCCATTATAAATAGAAGGCTTTTTTGTTGTTGTTGTTTTGTACTGCAACACGAGCTGCAGAACTGCAATAAGCATGACAGTTGTTCACCAAAAGCAGCATCCACCATGAAACCCAGAGCCAGGGGACTGTGCAGTGCCCTGCTCTGTTGGCAAAGACCCTCCCTACGGCCTCAGTTCCTCTGACCAACAGATCTGAGGACACAGGACCGCAGAAGTCAGACAGTATCAGGAATACAGCTAGTAATAACTGAGATGGGAAGAAAACTCAGGCCTTTGTGAGCACTCGCTAGTGCTCTGCCCACTGACAATAAAAGAATCAATAATGAACTATAATAATGAAAAGACAATTTAATTCCAGAAGGCAGCTTCTCCTTGAAGGGACAAGAAAGGTAATTAGTATGCGTGCCCTCATATAACAGACCCATTAACCGAATCATCATTTTTTTTCCCCTTTTCAATCTCCCAGCTGTTTCCCAAAGGCAGAATCCTAGCAAGAAAAGCTATGTGGTGTTATAAACCTGCCTATCATTGATGTCCAGGTACTCCATGCAACAACATCCTGTAGTCAACATCAAAGGAAACTGCATTAATCTTCTGCAGTTAAAAAGGAAGATAATGATGCGTTCAGAGCAGCTACCTCTTCCAGATCATAAATCCACAACGCTGCAACAAACCTCTCTGGAACAAGCACGCTGCGAGCTGCATTACCTGCTCCACCTGACAGCAAGGACCACGCTCACAACACACAAGCTACAGGACAAGGCATGTACAGCCTCCCGAGGTCAATCGGGTCTGAGGTTCACTGGCTTTTG
The DNA here is from genome assembly GCF_000705375.1 of Tinamus guttatus. Next base: position 355,170 of record NW_010585308.1, read on the forward strand.
CTGCCTGCGAACAAATTCATGGGCCTCATGTGAAGAGCTGATGCTCGGGGTAAGAAACAAGCTGATCTTGGAGAAGATGCTAACTGGCCATGTCTTCCAGTGCATGGCAGGCTAACAGTAACATTAAGGGAGGTGCAACTGAAACTGGCCTTGCCATCCCTTGCATTCATTTCTTATGGCAAGTCTTGAATAAGAGAGAATGATTTTTTTTTTTTTTAAAGAGGATGCACAGTCCTACAGAGACATAGGATTGAAAAGCACTTTAAAAGTCTGTCTAAAACATCCCAATCCTCTGCAGTAGTATATCAAACCTTTTCCTAAAAATATCTGTGCTACCTGCATCATATCCAGGCAATCTTTTAAATTGCCTTAATAGTAAGGAAGTTACTTCTATCAGCCAGCGTAAATCTTCCTTGGTCAACTTATTGCTACTTCTATTATTGCAGCAGTCATTTACATACCTGCAGTTACAGCTGTCTTTACTAGCCCCTTTGTATAGAGTTACATTAAAAAATGCCCACCAAATTCAACAGCCAAAGCTCCTCTGGTGAGAGGATCCAGAGAGACCCAGAATAGGAGCAATGGGAGCAACCCTGCACTTGCAGGAAGGCACTGGAGTGAGTAATCCGGGAGAATTATTCCATCTCTCAGCATAACAGAGGCACTTAAGCAAGTAACTTCCCAAAGCGCTGCTTCATTTCCCTTCCGTTGTCTAGGTTGTCTTCACACAGGTCTTCTCCTGAAGACGTTGTGCACGTGTACAGAACCCAGCATGCAGGAGTGTCACCCACCCTTCTTCCCAGGATCAGAAAGTGTAAGATGGCGATTGATACCGCTTAGTGTCAAACGCCTTCCCTTGGAGAAGGCTGACTACTCTCCAACCACCTAGAAATAGTCTTCATCACGATACACAGAGACACAACATTGGCAGAACACTTGAAAAATTCAGAGAAAGATAATATTTAATAAACTGATTTTGTTTCTACTTGCTTCTGTCCACCAAATCTGATATAGATAGCTTTAGAGCAATTTTTATTAAAAAGTTTTATTGAAAAGTCTAGAAATTATACAATACTAAATCGGAGGGATGAGGGGAAGGGAGGCAGGAAGGGAAGGTCAGAAGACAATTATTTCAAGAGTCTAGTGTATAATATGCTGAATTTGTGAATAAGAATGCTAATCCCTTCCTAGATTTATATTGCCAAGACCTTCACACCAGTCTATGCAAATGGACTGTAATTATTCTTGTAGCCTACAAAGAGCTCAGGTGTCAGAGTCTGATGGAAAGTCCACAGAACAGATAGCTGTGATTTTTCTAACTTGACATGCTCCTGTTTGCTAAGGATTTTTCTTTTAATTGGAAATTTCTCTGGTGTGGGAGACTTGTTTTAATCAGGCATCAATCTCCAACTTAAAGATAGAATGCAGGAAAAAATGAATTGTACAACTAAAATACTTGCATGATTAATTTCCCACCTTGGACCATTCAGGGACAATTATGAGGAAAGATTTATATATCTCCCTACCTTTTTTAAAATTAGGATGTCCTCTGAACATCTTGCTTTTCATTATCTCCTAGCAAAATAATTTATGCGCTTTACCCACACATTGTCTTTTATCTTGTTATGTAAATAAGGAGAGGTATGATTTTAAAGACAGTTTTTAGGTGAGTTTCCTGAAGAAAAAAAATAGAAGTAAGATTTATTACCCTTGTAATTAGGTCTATAAAAGATAGGTATGTAGATTTTGCCATACTGCATTAGAAAATCTTTGTGCAAGAAATCAGAGCTTGATATTCAAACCTCCTCCTCTTTAATCAATCTGTTTTTTCTTGTTGATGATGTTTTTAAAAAAAAATCATTTGCTGATTGGAGGTTTTTGAGAGAAATTATGACAAAAGGGTCAGTTCTGGACATTTTGGGAAATCCCATCAGCACCAGCCACTTTTGCATTCACCATAAAGTCATGCTTAGGACCTGCTGCTCTTCTTACTTGTTCGGCAGAGTCCCTGCAACTGCAAACAGTTTTTTCTGTGTTTAATTATACTGGCATTGCACCAATTATGGCCTTCAGGCTCATCCTGAAAGTGACTGCTGCTTACCAACAAGCAAGTTACCATCTGCTAAGACATCACGTCACCTTTCCCACAGTATTAGGCCTCAAGGAAATCTACGCACCACCGTGGATGGAGACAGTCGCACAGAGGAAGAGCACAATTTGTGCGACTTTATTTTGCAGCTTAGATATATCCTGAATGTGTCTAACAAATGGAAAGCTTAGAACATTAAGTATACTTAAATAGCAGTTTGGATTCTGGGCTGAAACAATCTGATTACCATAAAAACAGAGAGGCTGCAGAGCTCCTCTTGCTGCGGTCCTGATAAGAGAACTGCTGCTCTGAGGAAACCATGGTTGCCATCACAAGATTTCTCTGATCAAGTTTTATGGAGAAAGCAATTTGATGCTTCCCTCATGCAATTTGAGATCATGGGACCTGAAGCTGAGTAACAATCAGAAAAAGAAAAAAAAAAAGGCGTAAGTTGCTGTCAAAAATGTAGAAATGCAGGAAAGACTGTCCTGCCCTTTTCATGCTGTCCCAATGTCTTTACACATTTCCTATAGCAGATGACAAGGGTTGGAATTTACGCAAAGAAGATATCACTCCTACCAGTAGATATGGTTTTCATACCCCAAAGCTAAAATAAGGAAGACCATAGAGAACATGACCACATTCGTGGGCAGGTCCTTCCAAAT
>NW_010585308.1:362282-411649 GCF_000705375.1 Tinamus guttatus
CCACTCGGGCCATCAGCTAGTTGACACCAATGTGGTGGACGGCAAATGGCCTTTATTGATGGGTAACAAGGTGTTATATAGCTAGGTTTACAACGTCACATCCGTCTGCTTACACCATAGACTAAACACTATTGGCTGTTAGGGGCCCTATCTTTCCGTACAGCACGATATCTTCCGGCCGTCGTTCCCTAACTATCTGCAACACAAACCAAGGGAAGAGATTCCTGGCAGGGAATTTTCAGGAAAAAAAAAAAATGATGATACACTTCAGTAAGTTTGTCTGTGACAAATTAGGCCTCCAAGAGCTCCATATCCAATTGAAGCTTCTGTGACTTAAGGAAGAGATAAAGGGAGGGAAAACACATACATAACAAAATTACTGGGAAGAAACAGGCCTCAAGGCACTCCATATAGCTGAGTTATCACTCTACATTTATGATTTATTATTGCTTCTTTAAGTCACAATACGCTACCCACATCGCAACTGCTTGCCTACAAAATCTGCTGTGGAAAAGGCTGCTACATTCCACCAAACCAGCTCCGTTATGTTTTTCCCTGAAAAACATATAATACTACACACAGGTATCATGGGCTCTGAACTTGTCAGGTGTGTTTCTACAGGAGGCACAGGCAGGTTTGCCTACCACAGAAACAGGCTTTATATGGAAGACCAAACATTTGGCATGGACAAAGGCAAAAATATCCTGCTTAGCACCTTGTCAGAGACCCTTGCAGACCAAATCAAGCCTGTCTTCACACTTCCAGTGGGTCAACAGAACCAAAGTCCGATTTCGTTACATCCTTCCTTTTTGTTAGTGCAGGTAATTGTAACAGTATTTCACACACACACTGACAGCCTGTAGGTGGTAGGGGAGACAAAGATTGGGAATAATGCTGTGGGAGAGAAGATTGGGATTAAACTACAACAGAACTCCCACCTAAGAATACACCTTCTTAGTGTAATCCTGCAAATACGTGGATTTTTGTTTGTTCAGAGCAGATCTGATGGGCAAAAAAAGCTGCCTTCAAAGGAAAGTATAGGCATGTGCCTATATTTCAGCTGTGCCAAGAGGTCACTCAAGTGTTTAGCAAGTTCTACCTCAGAATTTAAGCCTTGGAGCAACACTTTCTGTTCATGTGTGGGTACTTCAGAAACACCCTCCCTCTAAACCACACAGTAACACGTACTGCATGGGCTTGCACACTGGTTTTCAAGAGGAAGAGGAAAGAAGGAAAAACATCCAAGCCTTGGCTCGGAGTCAGGTAAGCCCTAAAAAACACATTGCTCACCATGCTGAGAAGCATCCTAACTCGTGTGCTACTTGATACTCAGGCAGCAGGAAAGTAAAATTTCCACCACACTCTGGGGAATGGTGCCAAATCCCTAAAGAGAATTATACCGTTTCCAAAACCAACATTTCAGACGCAAACAACTGATCTTATGTGAAAAGGAACAAACCCTTTGCTAATACTTCTAACTTCCACAACAGCATAAAAGAATTAAGGGGAGGGGGAACAAGAAAAAAGTAAAAGCACTTTAACTCTGTAGTCTAATATTTACCGAGTGGCACTACGAATTCAGAAAGGGGATGGTTATAAAGCCGGGGCAAGACATGTCTCTTCAGTCTACTCCAACACCACTCAGCTCAGGTCAGAAATAAATGCACATGCCAATGACCCACAAAAGGAATTCAGAGTCTGTCTGCACCACTAATATTTAAGATAAGCTAAAGAGAAAAATCCCTCTTTTCTAGGCACCTGGGGACCTGTGCCTTCTTAGCAGACTGGCCAAAAGGGCAAGAGAAACCAATGCTGCTTATGTCAAACAGGTAGATTTTGTGAATCTGCGTAATACAACTTACAACACCCTTTAAAATGCCCATTGATGGGCTTTTAAAATTATTGGCAGGAAAAAAAAAAAAAAAACACACACAAAATAGCTGAGCAACTAAATATTAACCATCTGCTACTGAAATGAGTATGATGCCATGACTGAGATTGGCAGTAGGCTTTGGGGCTTGTCAGACTGAGGAGGCCACAATTTTGTTAGAAGGAAATCTGCAAGACTCTTGCCTCCACTTTCCACAGTAAAATAATGAAAGCTTCTCACTGCCTTGCTCTGATCTGAATGTGTAAGAGCTATAGGTGACTTTGCTTTCCTAATTATCCTTGTAAAAACACTTTTACAGGTTGGATTTCTCTGGTATTGTCTGGCATTTGAATAGTACTTCTCAGTTTCTTTTCATCTCTTCAGTCTGCATTATTAGATTAGATGAGGATCTTTATGGACTGTTCTCTTCATCTCTCTAGCTTCTCTTATCACAGTTAGACATAATCCACAACAAAGTACTAGGCAAGGAAGCTACGGATTGTAACAGTTACCATCAATACCATCTCCATAAAGAAACAAGAGCATCAACACAACACACTGGCCAGGGGATTGGAGCTCAGCAGGATTGGCTCTGCCATGCCTAAGTGGACACACGCATGCACGGGCTGTTCAGCAAACAGCATTTGCCTTCAGGTTTATTAATTACAAAATTTGGAAAGTAACAGAAAATCCTACCCTGCAGCCTGAGAAAGGGAGAAGGGAATCAAGTCAAGGCAGGATGAAGCAGCTGTGAAACGCCCAAAGAAGCAACAAGTGTTAGGTACCCTCTTCACTTTGGACTGCCCTGCTTAGATCCTTTTGCTGGAAGCTGAGTTCATACCTGGAAATATTCCTTGGTAAAGTCTGAAGCACTATTGATCACCTGGAGTGGAAGGTTTTAAAACACATTTGGAAGGACACTCTTTAACGTGCTGAGTTTGTTGAGCTTCTTCAGCAACCCAGACACATCAAACTTCCCTGGGCATTGCAAACTATTCCATCTGAGTGTACTTTGTACACCTGAAGATATTTTAATGTTATAAAGAACAATCATCATATGACTCATCCTACCCACTCTAAAACAAACAGCTTCTCCCACATCGAAGACCAAATCTTGCAGTTAAAAGGCCATTCAGCACTTTGCTACAGTTACCTTATGTCACACTGCGTTTTCTTTAGGATGTCTGCAACATTCAGCAAAAGTTTATGAAGACCACTGGCATTTGAGAAAAGACTATGGGCATTTGCTCAGGGGGCAGCTAATAGGTCTGAGGGTTACCTCTGTTTCAAGGATCAATCAGATGGTCCAGAAACATTTGCTACAGTTACCTCTTCACTGCTGAAAACGAACTCTGTGTCCATGTCAGTATGTGAACATACCAAGAGGTGGCACTGGAAGGACAGGGTTTGGAAGAGGCCAGGCAAACTTCTGCCCCAGGAAAAGGCGGGGGGGAGAATCAACCTTTGTACAAAAAACCCTGGAAGTGCACATAATTCATCTGTTTAACACGGAAATATAGGCAGGGTTTCTACCTATTTCTGTAAGTACATTAAACCACTCACACAAAACAAGAACACACACATTCAAAAAGAAGTTTTGGTTTTTTTCTATATGAAGGATGGTGATTGTAAGAAAAGTTAGTTTAGATCACATTTTTCACCAGAAAACTGATGTTTTTTTTAAAACACTACTGACAATATAGTATGTAGCCATGCATATGCACGTTTAACTAAAATATTTCAAAATGTACCATAAGTCAAATTTATCAAAGTGTTATCTGACTTATATTCTATATGCTTTCCTAAAGAAACATTTTGATACTATGAGTAACATCACTGATCAATGGTCCCAAATCAACATATTGGAAATCTGCACTTAGTGGTACATTTCAAAACCCAGCTCTTAGTAGAAAACACTTTTTTCTATTACATTTCTACTAAACGTTAATTCACACTAAGTGCAATGACAGAGTTTACATAATTCCATTGTAACCAACATCTAAAGTTACTCTTTGTATGACAAATTACACTTAAGCTGTTTTTATTGCCATTGAATGGCAACAGGTTCGTTGCTCCTTTTTCTTTCTTTTTCTTTCCTAAGCTTCCAATGGACCTTGAGATGCATCACAAAAAGATAAGATGTTTCATGAATATTTTTATGGTAAGCAGATGAAAACTCTTATTTCTTCAGCCTTTATTAAGGGAGAAAAAGCTGTGAAACAAGTTGAACTCACCAATTTGTTCCAACAGAATGTTATCAGAGTCTGTCACATTTCAATTACCTATGTAATCAAATCAAATAAAAATCACACAGCATTCAAAATACCTCTAATGTCCTGAGTCAAAATATATTCTTTGTAGAGAGAAGCAACTCACATCACTATGCTTCAAATTGATTACCACAAACTGTACCTATAATTAGATATAACTAATGCAATTTAAGGAAGAGAAAACTAATATTTGAAACTAAACACTGTAAGTAATCTTGTTGCCTTCCAGTATGTTTCCAAGCAGAAAATGTACTGTCTCACTAACTTATTATTAGAAACATCGTCATCTTAATCTATTCTCAGGACATAACTACATTTTAAGGTAGTATTTCCCAACCATATTTCAAAAAGCAACAAACTTCCTGAATTTTTTACTTTAAAAAAAAGCACAAAATTTCTCCATTACTGCTACAAAAGTTTGAACTGGAAGAGGCAAACTAGGAACTGTATAATAAGCACCTAAAATGTGATGATGTTCATCAGTGAAATGTTTCAGCTTTCATAATAATGAAAAAAATAACAATAACAACTGAAAATAGAACCCTGAAGGAGAAAATTGGGGAGGAGAGAGATGTTAAATCTTGGGGAAGGTTCGCTGAGTTCAAATGACTGCTGTTATCTAAAGCTCCAAATCCAAAGAACCATTTGGCAACATTGCCGTTAATAAAAAAATACAGCACCATAGGACAGTAAGGGTGGAGTGTGGAAGGCTGGTCCAACCCCTCTCCTCAAGCAGGGTCAGCTAGAGCAGCCTCACAGTTGGGTTTTGAATAACTCCAAGGATGAAGACCCCACAACCTCTCTAGATAACCCTTGCCAGCATATGTTATTATGTTCAGATGGAATTTTCTGTGTTTTGGTTTGTAAATAAACTACACAATTTTCTTCTGGTATTTTTATCCTTCCCTAGCTCTGTCAGGAGAAAATTGTGCTGGAACTTCTGCCACTGCCTTCTGCTACTTCCCGTGGGCTCCCCTAGCCAAAGAGGAAGAAAGTGGAGCTACCTTCAACTGAAGTTCCCCAAAGCAGCAACGGGCAAAACTTCAGCACACCCGTAAGGATGGTGTAGCCCATGTACCAACTGTTGCTCAATCCTGTGTACTCCAAGACATAATTTTGTTTCAGTATTCTGGAAGAGTCATATTTGTGCTTTTACCTACTGGTAACACTGTTTTATCTCACTTATTGCTACAAGGTGGTAAGAGTATGTTCTTCCCGACATACTAGAAGTTATGGATTACCTCTGTCTAGCTGCAGTGGGCCAGAAAGAAGTGACGTAAGTTGTTATCATGGCAAGTAACAGGTCAGGCAGGAACTAGCAGGGCTTGTCCTTTAGACCTACACAGGGGAACCCTGACTGCGACCAAAGCTTAGGGCCAGGCTAGAAAGACTAAAACACAGAATAGTATGTTAGTACAAACAACGAAAAAAATCCTATCATGTCAGCACAGAAAGAGATCTCTTCTCCAGAATTCGATTCTGCAGCTCGGGAACATTGCAAGCCTCCATTGTAACCCTCCAAGTAAGTTGCTATGCTGCAGGCTCCGAGGCACCGCAGTTTCCAAGGTGATCTGTGGGATGAAGGCCTCACATGAGCAAGTGAGCGTACAAGGCATTTAAACCTGTTTTATTTACCTCATTTCTCAAGCCTTGAAAATACAAGCCCGCTGCACACTGACACTTCACACTGAGTGTGATTCAGTCACCTATTAGGAAACAGTCTGAGACTACCCACCACTTCTACAAAGACCATGGAACAGCATCTAAAAGCAAATAACTTGCAAGCATGACTAATTGAAGCTTGTGACAGCACGCTGAAGTATCCTGGTGCTTTTCGCCACAGCAGCTGCATTTTGATCCATCTTCATTTCTCAATCTTCATTTTACACACCAGCAAACACACAAACAGCAAGGCATGTAAGAGGAAATGATACATAGATGTACATTGTACACACAAATAGTTGGGAGCTCTTGTGAAGGCAGTAAAGGCACGGTGAAGCTTTCTTTAAAAGCTAGCTCTACAGCATCAAGAGATAAAACAATGCTCTTTCTACAGGAAGGTCCAAATTCTATGAAATTTAACAGAAGAAAATACAGAATACTACTAATTGGACTTTTGTTACCCTTAATGCAACGTGCCTAGAAGGCAACTCCTTACGGAAGCAATCTGGATCTGTAGGCAGGGCAAACGATACAATTATAACTATTACTCTTTTGCATCCACATGGTCAGATCCAACATTTAGGCTGTAGGGTTTTCTTAAGCAAATACCTGATTATTCATAATGGGGAATCACATGAGAATCAACTCCTGAGGATGTGCTTGGTTTTCTCCTCTTTCAAGGCATCTAGAAGTTGCATGTCTAGTACAAGCTCCTGTTTCTACCAATATACCCAGAAATACATTTTCCAAAGAGGAGACCAGATGAAAAACAAGAACACTTTTCTGAATGAGTAAGAGTTAGCATCCATGAGGGCCAAAACGTACAGATAAGCACAAGAGAACAACAGGGTGCAGTCACAGCGTTCCTGATGGCAACAAGTCAGAGCTCATGGCTGTCAGGTTTAAGTAGCTTCTAGGCAAGTAGCTGATGTCCCCAGGAAGCTGGATCTCATCATTCAGCTCTGTCAACAGTTGCTCTGCTGGAGTGAGTTCAATTCCACAGACAGCAAGATCAGAAATATAAATGCCTGTGTCATGCATGTGTATCCCTGAGCTATTGTAAGAACACCACAAATCCCAGTTATCTCCTACCAAAAGAGAAAAAAGGCAATAAAGAAACAAATCAGCAATAACCACATGCAAATCATTATAGAAATGACCACAGAAATTGGTCTGTACAAAAAAGTTACAGACTTTTTTTGATAAGTTAACCTGCTTAGAAAGGATGCCTGCTTACACTGGGGTACACAGAAACCAGATGCTTTCAAAAATTTTATCCACTTTATCCACAAATGCTTTTTCCTAGGGGACTGAATCATATCTTCAGTTCTATCACAAAAGTAACTTGGCATCATATACAAATATGCAGAATATAACCAGAATACTATGCAGTAAGAAAATATACTTGGAGCAGGATAGGAGGAAGCAGAAGCCTCTTCTAAGCCAAGGAAAATAAACTGGTTAAAAAAAAAAATCCAAAAGACTAAAAGACTGTTATTGCCCCAGTAGTTAACTGGATGATCACCGAAATACTCGGGTACTGCAATTTGTCACTTTTAATACACTTTGCCACCCATGTGAACAAAATAACTTTAACTTAATTCAAGGTAAGCACCAAAGAATACAGCCTATGTGGGATTATATGCAAAGAAAAGGCAGATGTAGAGAAGCCAGCAGTACAGATTTATAGTTCCCACGTTGATTCTCAGCAGATTATGTTGGTAGACACACCATTGGTTTGTTAATACTAGCACTCAAAGTCTATGCAGAGGCTATGTGTAAGTCTTGACAGCATGAGCTAAAGTGCTGTCTGCCTTGCTCTGTTTTAGCACCTTGGAAAATCAGATGTTTCCTGTATGATCTTCTTTCTAGCTATTACTTTGTTGGAGGATTAAGTTCATGCTGTGTTTTCCTGTCACTGTCCTTCAGCTCTAGTATTTTGACACTCTGGACTGTCAAGACTCAGTGCGTAACAGTCCTCAAACTTGTCTGTCAATATACTGAAAAAATTTCCTTGTGTTTACCGTCTCTGCTGAATATTCGCAATAAAACTGCTTCCAAATTCAATGTTTGTGTTTATGAGGCCATAGTATTAGCTAGAGAAGTTCACTGCTCAACCCCAGCCATGTTACATACTATGAAGTGAATGCAAAAAAAATCTAGGGCTTACTATAACCAATTTTATTTACTATGTAACTCAGGAACAGACATTCTTTTCTCTCACTCTCTCCTGCTCTGAGACAGTTCATTAAAAAAGCATCAGAAATTGCGTGCTCTTTTTGTGATGGATTTTGTGCTCACAAAAAGTGACAGATAGTGCTAGGAGCTGCTTTTAGTCTCTTGGATGTTAGTCTGCACAAGAAACCATCCCCATTCCCTGTCCACCAGTCAGGTTCATAAACTGTGCTGTAGCAAGCTGTGTTAGAGTGAAACGATCTCAACGCTCCAGGTGTTCATAGCCAAAATACCATCTCCAGTCTGTTGGCATTGGAGCTTTTAATAAGTTCTCCTCCATCCCATTGGCCACTCGGTTTTAAAGAGGTGTTTCTTACAGTCCACCATTAGACAAAACATAGACCACTAAATTGCTTGTCATATATTAACTGCTAACAGAGAAAGCACTGTTCAACAGTGACCTACCAACAAGCAATTCTTAAGGAAAATAAAATGCCTCTACTTCATTCCCTTGGAATTCTGACAGCTGTGCACCCATGTCTCCATCTGAAACACCAGCCTCCAATATAGGATTCACAGTTGAATTTCACTAGACATTTCATGGTAAGATGAAGTAAATAGGATCATCCTAAATTCACACAGGAAGAACAGGCAGCAGAATTCAACTCTGCCATTCTGCCTGGGTTCTTTCTTCTAACCCACTGCAGAACATCCCGGGGCACAGCTGGGAAATCCCAGACCTGCCCCTTCTTTGACAAGGCTGGCTGGTTGAAGAATATAAAACATAACTGTACATATTCCAAAGAGAAAACTGCACCCTCTCCACTTCAAAACCACTCTGCCCACACCTGGGCTGATTATTGCCAATGCTGAGAGAGTAAAGAGAAATTGTTCCGCGTGAACAAGCATACATTCATATGGAAAAAAGGAGGTAGAGGACAGAAAGAGCACCTCATTTTAGTTTCCCAAACCTCTCTCACAGACTAGTTCATAATCATGATAGCATTAAGTATGCCTACAGCAAGTACAACAGTCATTAAAGCTCAGACAAGTAGGAGGGAAGAAAGGGCAAAGGAAATACTTCAGTTTTTACTTAACCAAGTATTCGATTTCTACAATCAGTTTAGATCAACTAGCTCAGTCCAACCACTTGAAGCAGAGGGATTTGGGGGATTAGCAATCTCCCCCTAGCTGAAATAAAATGAAACAAGTAAAATAAAATGCATACCTATTTGCTAAAGAACAAATATCTAGCTGGGTGCTGCAAGGCACTTACCCTCTTCCAGTGAAGGCTTATTTATTTAGTTATGGCCATCAACATCACAAGGACAGACCTAAAACACTTCTATCCTAGCTCAGAACACAGTAAACTCCTTGCTGCTCCCACCACAGTGACAGCAGTGCAATTGCTGGAGGTGAGGCAATCCGGCAAGTCACTGCCACTGCATAAACTAAACTCACAGTGAGACCAAGTACATTTGACAGACCTAACCATCAACAGGTGAGACACACATACAAGCTTGTTTCCAACTAGTCTGAATCAATAGTTCCTAACTCTGCCCATCTGGTTATACTCATGGATGGACATACTTCCCAGTTACTGTAACAAAGGATTTGTCAAAAATCGCCTGAACAAGCTAAAGATTAGACGTGCATTACAAACAACTACTCTGCTGGTGTCATGGAACAAGTGGTGGTGGGGGTGAGTGACACAATGCACTTCACTCGTGCGAAAGAAATAGGAATAGGTTTTATTGATAATGACACAAGATTCTATGGCAAGGTCACTTATTTACTGCATGGAGATACAAAATACACATAGAATTACCAAGGACACCCTCCCGTTGGGTCACGAGGTTCAGATTGGACCCCCTTGCTTTCCACTCTCTTTCTGAGAGGAGCCTGGGTGCAGCTGGATCCAGTCCTAGTCCCAGACCTGGTCAACGGTTTATGTCTAAGGGATTTGTGCACAGTTACAAAGCAAAGGTTACAAGTTCAAAAGGAAAAAGACGCGCTACAGTCACTTACCACGAATCTGTAGTGGGAAGGATCTCTTAACCCCCAGGAGTATCCTGGAGAGGCATCCCTGCTCACGGGGAGATCCTGGCGTCCCTGCTCAAGGGGAGATCCTGGCATGCAGCCCACTGCCATGCCAGGAGAGCTCAATGGGCTCCTGGGCTGTCCCCGTATTGATGGGATAAGATGATTGACTGACGGTCATTCTTTCAATTCAGAAATGACTGTTGGCTGGTGTACTCAGTCAGGCTTATCTCCCCATCAGGACAGGGCCATCACGACTGTTATTGCTGGTTAATATCTGGGTGGGGCAAGAAATCAGGGAGGCAACTACCAGGATCAGATAATGTGGTAGTTAACACTTGAACAGGGCTATGTGTGAGAAGTCAGGTTGAGCTGGGGAGGGAGCATATCCTTCAGAGCTGGCTGATGTCCACAAGCTGTATGACTTCTGTTAATTGAGCAATGCTTTAATGGGATCTGGCCCTAAACTGCAGCCCGGGCTACAAATGTTCTTGCAAAATATATCTAAGAATTTACTGCCTCCTGGAAAAGTCTATAAATTAAATCAGTTTATATTTATATGGCTCTTTGCAAGCAGAAGAGTGGTTGCATGGACCTCCCGAGTCATCAATTCCAATCATCTACCATTGTAAACACCGTGATATACAATCTTTCATATTAAGAGATTTTAGCCCAATTTAAAAGCAGTCTGGTGATCCTTTTGCTCCAGCCACACACGCCCTGGGAAGCTGTTCCAGAAATCCACTCCACTGCTATTCCAATCTCTCTTTGATTTCCAGTCTAAATTAAATTCAGTCAGTCATGGTCTTTTTTTTTTTTTTTTTTCTCTCTCTCTCTCTCTTTACTAGCTGTTTTCAGATAACTTAAGTAGCTCACTTCTTTCACTAGCATTTAATCGAATTTAAAGACAGACCTATTCTATCTGTAACCATATTTTTATTTAAAGCAAACCTCTAGTTTCCAATCATAAGCAAGCCTCCTCCTTCCGTCTCTTTGCTCTCATTTCTTGAATCTTCTTCGATCAAGAAACAAGAATCGTGCACATCCCTATCATTCTCCAACCAGAAAACATTTAATTGTTTTGCTTATTAAATAACAATATGGTTCACTGGGAAGAAAAGAAACAGCAAGCCTGTGTATGTATTGCAGTCTGGGTGATTTTTAGTTATTTCTGATGGTCCTTTGTTCCACCTGACCCTTCCTGCATATTCTTTGGTAAAGGATTTGAAGCACTATCCTTCATCAGAGCTTTCCATGTAAAAAATAAATGGGATTCAACAGCACAAAAATACCTAGTGAATATCACATTACCTTGAGCATTTTACTTTGGAATAAAATCTACTTAAATAGACTTGGTTTAGGCTTTTAGATAGGAAAGGGCTGTGTCTTTTAAAGAGACCTAACTGTAGCATTTTCAAAAGTTTCCACTGAAACTCCCTGTATCTGGATTTTTTTGCTGAATCTTATTCCATACTTGGGTCTCTGCACCAAGGAGACTGTGCTCACATGAGCTCAGTTCCACACTAGAGGACCACTATCTTGCTTTTAATTTGCACTATAAAATTGCAGCCAAGCCATGTAAGCACATACATCTCTCTCAGCAACAAAAAGACATATCAGAACAGAGGTAGTTGCAAATTAGGTCCTCAGAGGAACAGTTTATGATCTCTTTATTGAAAAGCCACTGTTATCTGACTGCTCAGGAACATCGGCACCCATCACAGACACCCATTTATCTTTGAACGAGGAACACGAGAAAGTCACCTAAGAAACTCTGAAATTTTCTGGCATGTATCAAAATTAGAGGGAAATGCAAAATGCTGTTTTTTTTTTTTTTTCCTCCTCTCTCTCCTTGGCAGCTCCTTATCTTTAATTGAAGATATCCATGGAAGTACTCCTAACTTACTGTTGGATGCCGCACAAAAATCAAAAATTGGTGTATCATGGAAGCTGCCTCCTCTCTCCTTTGTAAAATCGAAAAGACACAGGTTTGTGAACTCATAAAACTATAGCATAAAGTCAGGAAGATGGCCCTTGCTAAGTTTTCCAAGATAAAACATAATTTTTCAATCTGAAAGGTTTTCCATAATCCTTTAAACCACTGCACTAACATGACACAGTCCAAATAATACCGGAAACACAAGAAAAATATATTTAATAGAAGTCAAGTCACTCTTCACATCAAGATATAAAATTACATTTATCTGGAACTACGGAGAGTGTAATTTCACAGATCTATGAGCTATCTCATGTTATAGTGTAGTGCTGCCTTTGCTGAACTAGGATCATTTTGATGATACAGTATCAATGAGGACTGAAGAGGAGCTTATTTTTTTCCTTTTCTGGAAAGGGAGAGATCATTCCTTCCTTGGATCTCTTGAGCATGCTCTGCAGAACAAGTTCATGAGAGACCTGGCAATCGAGTGTAGATTGGGCCTGACTGTGCCATGCGGTAGAACTTCCCTTCAGCTCTGTAGAGATGATGGCAGGAAAAGGATTTTTAGAGATTTAGAGGGGACTTGCTCAGATTGCATGCCGCTCTGAAAGCAATGGGAACCTGCTAAATTAAAAGGCAAGACTAAAAAAAAAAAAGTTTGTTGCCAAAGTTTATGAGACTCCTATTTAAAGGTTATTTCACTCAGCAGATCTAAGCATTCCTTCTTTAAAGGCTTACCTTGTGCACTGTTTTGTCCTTTAAAAAAAAAAAAAGCCATAGGGACTTGAAATCCTCACACTTTTTTAAACTCTCTCTTCAAAGAGAAATAGAGGGCAGGCTCTGGCCAAGGTGCAGACAGGGTAAAACAGAGTAGGTTATCCCTGATGGGTTGTCTAGTACCATGTTTTAACATTTCCACAAGAACCTCACAGACATGCCAAGCATTTTTCCGAAGCTTAAAGAAGCCTTTCCTAGTAACAAGTTTAGATCTCTATTGCTTCCAATCAAATTGACTGCTTCTCGATTTACCTCAAAGAGAGCCAAAAGACAATTGTTCATTGCTTTATTTTTATGTGCTTTCTTTATGCACTAGAAGAGATCTCATTTTTAGACTGCCAGTCATTTTCTTAAAGATAGCATTCAGTATGATTTAGAGCTTGCCATTCTTCTTTGTGAAAGCCGGGGACACACCTAGCAACTCTCTCCAATGCATGGACACCTTCCTGGAGCACTCACTGGAAAGCCTAACCCAGTTGACAAATACAGTGAAATGCTCATCCTTCCTGTCTAATATAATACTGCTATTAATGCACTCCAGAATATTATTTGCTGCCTTTGCTGCAGTAGCATCAAGTAGCACTGTTGATTTTATTAGGTATTGTAACACCTCAAAGAAAGAAAAGAAGAAATCTTTCTCACTTTCCCATCAGTTTTGAAGCTGACTGAGATTCCAACAGATCACACGTACAGATCTGAAGTGAAATCAAATCACTGAATGCATTCAGGTTAAAAAGATCACCCTCTCTTTGGTCTCTGACTGTTGTTTTGCACCATTCATTACTTCACAAAAGCAAAAAAAAAAAAAAAAAAAAAAAAAAGAAAAAAAGAAAAAAATACGCTGCAAAGGGAGCTAGAGAATTTAGAGCAAGAACCAACAGTGTTTAAGCATTGTGACTGGAGGCATCTTCCAGCCAAAAGTCCCATTGCTAGCAATTACTGCAAGCTCATTCAAGGCTGCCTGTTTCTTGTCACTTGTCAGCTTCAGTCCCAGTCAAACATGATCCTGGACTACCAGACAATTTCATCTAACCTGCTTTCTTATGTCTGCCATATGCTTATGCAATGCATGGAAGCAGATCTCAGTAAACATGTGTTCACCAATATGGAAATCTGTTCCTAAACATAGTACATCCTACCTGCTTGAATAGAAACCATAGCTTCAAAACAGCCATACTTGTAATTTAATTAGCTCCCTGCAATTTCATCTCCTTCTTCTTTGCTGCAGGATTTCATTTAAAGAACAACTGGGGTGACTGTGTGCAAGAGCAGGCAGTCACTTTAGAGACAGGGTAGCTTCATTTATTCTGCTGAGAGCAAATAAATTTGTTGAGAATCTGTCAAGTGTTGAAAAATTGTCCACAACAGTTTTCTCTGTATTTTCAAGAATGCATCACTCATTTGACCTATATTTCTAAAACTATCTAGATTTTTTTTCTAAAATCCATGCAATTTTTAAAAATATCAACAAGAAACACATTCTTTATTTAGAGATAAAAAACATAATACATGAATTTGAATCAAATGGTATCAGCTTTCTGTGACAAGCTAGATTCAGTAATCTGAAGACTCAGGCCTGACTGGCCATCCATCAGAGCTAGATAAACTCCTGGAAGACGGCTCTGTCTTAAGTCCAGGGCAAAATTATATTACTCCAATGAGAATCCAGCAATTGAATCCCCTCTGAGGGGGAGCACATGGATTCCAGCGCTCTCAGGCTTCCTCTTTCACCAGAGCCACAGAGGCAGGTTGCTCAAAAGGAAGGGTTATTACAGACCCATAGAAGACCTCTCCCCAGTTACTACCTTCCCAACTCCTAGCTCCTAGAAAGGAAGGCTGCCAACACCCAGAGCGCACATCTACCATGTCTTAGACCAGGATTTCAAGAAGTCCAGCAGCATCCTTTGGCAAAATACAGTCTCATGCTGCTGTACCCCTTCCAGCATCAACAATTTTTCACGCACTTCTGTAAGACAACTGACTTATATTGGGATAATGAGTCAAAAAGACAAAGGACTCACTTATCAACATGGGGAAACCTTTAGGGCAAACTTAACAGAGCCAGCAGAACCTTTAAAAGTTCATGTGGTTAGCCAGGTGATATAAAAGACAAAGCTTTTCAAATGCTGTAGCTTTTCTGACAGAGAATTAATACGGAGTTATTCACTCCTCGGCTATTCAGTTATCACTTGTTGACACCCTCCCATACAAAAGCCAAGAAATTTGCCTGCATGCTCCTAAGAAATCCATGGCAAAATACCAATAAACTCCAGCATCCCAAGGAAAGGCTCTAAGCACTAGGCCATCTTTCAAAGAAACTCGGTTGTATTCCATTTAACTCAAATATAGTACGTGGAAGATTCACACCCTGGATCTTGTTGATAAATGAATTCCACTTGACCAGGAGGTTCTCTGCACATTGCACAGGGCACTTAAGCACCCAAGTGACAGCTGTTCCACTTCCTTAATTTATGAGACCTGATTTATACTGATAAAAAAAAAGGAGTCAGTTTGTAGGTGCTGTACATATTCTTCAAAATAAAAACATAAAACAAGGCTCAAATTCCAGTTTGTATGTATGAACTTGGGCACATTAGCATTTATCAGTTAAAAAGGGAAATGTCAAGTCTAGCAAAAATGTAGCAGCATGTCATTAAAATCAAAATCTCAGTATGGCCTCTCAACCACAGATTTAACAATAAAGACAGGCAAGAAGCACCACAGGGCACTTAGACACATTATCATGGTGCACATCACTTAAAGTCTAGCATGTTTGTCTCGATGCACCACAAAAGTAAAACAAGCTAATCAACTGTGCAGCAAGGTCAACTGAGACACGAAGACAGACCTATCCCAAGAGGATGACCAGGAAATAGGGCCGCAGTCCCCCAGATGCCATATTTTAGGGACGTTTTCCCAGTGTTCTTTACTATAGGCGTGGGCCCGCTTCTATGGCACATCTCTGAAAAGAAATAAAAGTGGAAGTCTACTTTTGCGTAGCCAAAAGGGATGCACAGAAGACCCACAATTTCAACATACGAGCTCCGTGAGCTCTGCTCAGTTTGCAGCTTGCTAACGTGTAGCACTGGTATATAGCAAAGCTTACTGAACTGTATCTCAAGGATAGGACACGAGAGTCCTCACTGGTCTCCGTTTTTGATTAAAGTGCTTGTGTTTCATATGGGGCTGCACCTAAAGGCACGGCATGACAGGCTGCTGCCAGAGCTCCTAGACCATAAGGGACAGAGAGCAGATCCATCTCCACATGGGACAGATCCTGTCTCCACTGTACGTGCTTATAGAAGCAAGTTAGCATTTGACACTTGCTCAGCAGCAGGCAATAGGACAAGAGAACAAAAGTCCAGTTCATTTCACTGATTTTAGGCCTTTCAGGTCACTTCAGCCCTGTATTGCTCTTTGTGAAATTAAGACTGAATGGAGGGTACTTAACACACAGAAACTCATTGTCCAGACTACTGCCATGCAGAAGAGACACTTATCCATGGGAAGGGTAATTATCTTCACAACATATCCTGTAACAGGATTTCCTGAGGCATTCCCACAGGTCAGAATGGCTAACAGCAATACTTACAGCTAATACAGACCTCCAGAACAGAAGCATGCCTCAGACTATCCAGAGCCACCAGTGTCAGGTTATTCTTATTGCCAGGAAATAACCACATGGAAGAATTAAGTCATTTCAGCACTGTCTTAGCAGGAAGTGCATGAAATCCTTAGTTCACAGCAGATGCAGAATGTCAAATGATGATTTTATCCATAGTTCTTCTAACAGAAGGGGTTTTTACTATTGCTGTTTAGTATGTATGGTTGTCTCCAAACATCTTTTGTCTCCAAACTATTTCAGCTCTGAATGGCTAGCTTCCTTCAAGGTGATAACAGAAAGAACCAGAATTTTCCAAGACTTACTAGGAGGCCGATGTGAGATATTTGTAGGTTTTACAAAAAAAAAAAAAAAAGTACGCAGAAGGGAAAAAAAAGAAAAAAGATCCTACCTCTGTGAATGCAATCTTAAGCATCAACAAGGCCTCGGGCAGAGTCATTTATAACCCCAGTCATGCCTGATCACTGATTGCTCCCAAGTTAC
Organism: Tinamus guttatus; assembly: GCF_000705375.1. Next base: position 379,118 of record NW_010585308.1, read on the forward strand.
GTGGCATACGGTGCACTTGGTAACAAATTATCTCCTTCTGTCTCCTTGCCAAAAGAAAGATCACCAAATCAGTGTACAGTACATTTACTCTGGCAAATACAATATTTGTGCCCTTAATAAATGTAGCCTCCTTGCCCAAGTTTTGAACGGCTCTGAAACAGTTCTGTTATCCATTCAGCTGAATTAAAAAAAAAAATCAGTAGCAGGCTACAATTACATAACAAAAACCAGACATGTCTACAGGAATTACATGATTACATTTGAATTATTCGGTGACTGACGTACGGATAGGGCAGCATGCATTCCCAAAAGGTACACGCAGCCCGCTCTGCCAAGTGTGAGTCTCATCAGAACCAGCCTGTTCAGTCACTGAGCATGAACTCGACACATGTATGGGTTCATCTACGACTGACTCTCATATACTGAAAGAAGCAGGCATGACTGTTTCCCTAGTTGACTGAATTAATTTCTCTTTGAAGTGCAAGGTTATGAGAGAAAACAAGATGTGCTTATTATATACGGTGACAGGGTAACATCCATAGGTACACAGACCAGGCTTTCTGGTTTGGGGCAGTTGATGGTTGATTCATCTGTAGCAGGCTGTGCTGCTTTTTCAGTCTGAAGACTAAATAACTTTTCCCTTTCAAACCTTGCAAAAAATAAACTAAGAAGCAAAACCGAACAGATCATACAAGACCACTAATCTTTGTCTTCAGCTACTGTTAAAAGTCGCAAGCAGGAAGCAGCAACTCAGGAGGATGAATGAAAGGACATTACAAAGAAAGCTTAAAATGGTTTTCCTACATTATCTTTCACACTATGGACACCTGAAGGTGAATAAGTATTTCATAGTAACATCTCCTGTCTATCTTGGTAGTCAAACAAACAAGAAGCATACAAATTCATAAACGCTGAGGCTGGTTAGGGAAGGAAAGTAGGTCCTTCCTGCGTCAAGATGTCTTAAAGGGAAAAGAAAATGACCTTCAAATGAAAACTGTTTGACAATTTTATTCAGTTTTCTAAAGGGCACTTTAGGCCTGTATGCCACGCCAACTTTTCAATCTTTGCTTTTACCCTGGACAGGGCAATTCAGCAAGATTCTCTGTTCCCCCATATTAATGAAATCTACGCTGTCCTGAACTTTCCTGCATTTTGAGATCCTGGGAATTGACCTCCTAAGCCTTGGCAGCTATGGATATCACCATCTGAACCCTGTGAAGGCTGCCAAATTTATCTTGTGAAGAGTCCACTGCTCACAGCTGCAATTCACCCTTTCCTGCCCCAGTTACATGGGCAGACCCTATTCACTTAGGCAAAAGTAAATTTCTGCTCATGCTAATATATTGATCTCTGAACTCTTGCATCAGAGTGAGGCTGCAGCATTACAGTGATTTGAGAGGGAATAAAATCTTTGGTAAAAGCAAAAGCTAGAAAGCTATAATCCATATTGACACCTCAAATTGTACCAAAAAGAATCCAGAGCATCATTCAGTGATGCTGAAAGGACAGCACACTCCAGACTACAAGTCAGACTAAGTGCAAAGCTTGCAACATTCTTAACTTTAGCAGCACGCTGCAAAAGCATTAGTTTGAATGGCTTCCCACTACTGCACAGATGTTTCTGTTATTGCAGAATGCAGGAGGAAGCATAGGCTATCTTGTGTTTGTAATGGCTTTTAAGAGTGCAAAGATAAGTGACAAGGCAGATGCTTTTAGTGAGGCGAGATTCACAATGTATACAATACCGGGAGTTGGGAACAGAATGAGTGATCAAGTAAATAAAGCAAATTCCTCAACAGCAAGAGCTTCTAGAGACATTCTTTCCAAGGGCCCAGTAAAGAAATCTTCGAAATTATAGAAGTGAGAGCCCTTTAAAGTATGAAAGCTCTAAACAGAAAAATTCTGTGCTGGTTCTCTGCCCTAGCATAAGTTACAAACATGACCTCAAAGGTGAAATTCTAGGTGTCTTTCACAAAAAGTACTGTCTCTGCCAGAGTATATTTATATACATAGTACGTTTGTATATATATCCATAGAATACAATCGGCCTACTTTGCATCCTTTATTGAATACTAAGTTTATTCATTTCTACCATTATCTAGAGGCCGATCAGGTTCCAAAAATCTAGCAGTGTAAGGCTACCTACTGGGTCATAACACGAAGAAAACTACATTAAGACAATACAGTTTTTTTCTTAATACACTAGAGTTTTCTTTGCGAGATACTGACCCAATGAGAGTGGACAGGCCAATATCATCTCTGTTCAAAGAGACAGGAAACAGTCAGTTAATGACTTTTGGTGCTCAGACCATGGGAGAAGACAAGGCATGTATCTAGAAAATAAAAACCATAAGAGAGAAGAATGAAGAAATAAAATAAAACCATAATTTCTGCAGTTGGTATTGCAGCATTCAGCAATCTCAACTACCTAATTGCCAACACAATGTAACAGCTGAAGCATAAGGTGCTCTTCCTTCAGGTTTCATCCCCTTGAAAACCTTTAGTTCCTCTGGGTGACCCACGTGACTGCCACTAAGCTCCTGCGTAACCCTGGGAAAATCATTTCCGTGACCTGCATCTAGCTTGTTCAGCTTCCTTCCACTGGGTGACAGCAGTCCTGGCATCATCTGCACCACTGGAATCTCTAGCTGCTGCTCTAACATCGATACACAACAAAAGTAACCTGGGCATCAGCCTCCCAAGAAGCTATTCTTGAGCACAGCTCCAACCCCAAAGCAAGTATTGATTGTCCCCAGGCAGTGAGCTTGTTCAACCACTTCATTTGGTTTGCACACCCAAGCTGCTTGATCACATGCCAAGCCATGAGGTGTGGGGTAATGCTGTAACTTTGCCATGTTGTTACCCAAAAAGACCTTTCAGGTCTTCCCACTTAAAACAGTGGGAAGCTGGAAAGCATGATCGCAAAGCTAATCAGCTGTATCTATCTAATCTATGACCAACTGGAAACTGCATTTCTCGAAGCCGTAGCATTCCATACATCTAGGCAAAAGGTCATTAGCATCCTTTTTCTCCTCTTAATGCAGTCTATAAAATTCCTTAGCTTTTGTACAGAACTCTCAGCTTTGCTTCAGCTAATGTGTACCAGACATCTCATTTCTCATGCCTGCCTTCCTCCCTCAGACATGCCTAGGGTTTCTCATATTCCTCAGCTTTCCTTGTACAGTTAACTGCACCCCAGTGCTGAAGTCTCTACAGCGTGCCATGAAACTGAACACCAAGAGAAAGGCAGCTAGTCCAAGACCTATTCAAAATATTAAACAAGTCCGAGTGCTATTTGAACTAATATTTTTCCCTCAGCCTGACCATCAAACCACACAAATAGCTTTCAGTGACCAGCACTTACACTTCTTTTGCCATTAAGAAACTTGTGAAGAAGCAGGTGCCCCAAACACGTATTCTTTCTGCAGTTAAATTGACAGGGCTCTGTTTACCCAGGAAATGAAAGACAACACTTGAAATCTCACTCTCACAGTCACACAAACAATGAACCAAAATAAACCACCAGATTCATAATACTTCCATTTGTCTGAATATAGCTAAATTCCATCCTGGAAAGCAAATTATGTGAAAGATAAAAAAAAAAAAAGAGGAGGGAGTGGGTTCAAGTTTTAACAGGGAAAGAATCAATTGAAGTTTGGAGAACTCTATTTCTATGTGAATATGGTTTATTTCCTATCACTTTTATACACCAAACATTTCCCAGAGCTCTCATAGTTTTGAGAACAAAAACAACTGACAATGGAAACAGACACTGTTAGAAAGGTAGAATAGCTAACAATTTCTTCAGCACCCAATTCAGATATGGTGGGGAAGGACAGTGCTGGTAGAGCAGGTGTATCTTTACATGTGCTTTTTGAATGACCTGTGCACTCAAACGTGCAAGATGACTGCAAGAGTCAGCAGTTCCCCTACAGGGAAATCAAAAAATTCCTTGGTACTCCTAGGAACTCTACCATGGACAGTACTGTTACAACTTAGAACAAAAGACTGCAATCTATTTCTGTTCAAATTTAAGGAGAAATTAAGGCTCACTTACCTAGAGAACAAAACCTTTTGGCATTTCTAACACTGATTTTATTTTGCATTTTGAAAATCTTATCTCTCAGTTAAAAATCAAGCTGACTTTTTGCAGGAAAATATTGCTCACACGAAAGAATGTACCCCTAAAACAGACAAGCAGCACAAAATTGAAAATTCAGTATTAATTACTTGTCTTCTGCCACTGTAGCTCCACCAATACAAACACACATTGAATTTGGATACTGCAGATCCATTTCCAAACCTGAGAAATGCACTGAAAACAACACTAGCAGCTAGATGAAGTAAATCGTGCTAACAGGGTCAGAATAGACAAACCTCTTTTCAAAAGCTTTAAAAGAGCTCAGTAAAGAATATATGAGCAGGAAGCAGGGACCAATACCAGTAGAACAGTAGGAAGATTAGTTCCCTCTAGAAAAATCAGAGAAGCTTAAACCAAAGATGACACTGAACAGAAACCTCCAACCAACCTGCCATCTGACTCAACATGTTTTCTATTAGCACAGCAACATGAGTTAGAGAAGACTCTTGCACATGTGGATCAAGCAGCATCATCACCAACCTAGCAAAGTCTTTGGCAGAGAGAACTGCTACAGTTTGGCCTCATCACCTCCTGGGCCATATTGCACAATGTCCACAAGGATAAGAAAGTCTCTGTAGTCCACAGCCCTGTCTTAGCCATGGGCATAGAAGGGCCAAGGTGTACAGGGACAACTGAGACGACTCTTTTAGAAGGCAGCTGTTTGCTGGACTGTATTCAAGACTGATTTTCCCAATTGCTTCGTTTAAGCCACGGCCAACACTACAGGCTGAACCCTCACAGCTGAGCCAAGGTTAGATGCATATTCGACAGACAGCATGATACGTCTGGATCATCACACATCAGCCTCATTTTAAGCAGTCCTGAAAGCATTAAAGCCCCTAAGATCAAAAAGCCAGGTACTCCAAAGCACTACGAGACGCTGTCTTCCACCGGGAGCCAGAATTGTTATTTGCTGGTTGCTGGCTGGAGCACTGCAAGCACATTCTCATTTCAAGAGGGGCTTGAGGGATAAACATTTCCTGCATGAGGTAGTCTAAGCCTTTGGCCTCGTAGACCCTACCAACAAAAGGCATTGCATTAGCTCAGCATGGAAAGGAGTGGAAGGAAAAGTTGGCAGCTAAAACTAAACAAGGATAAACGCAGGCGAGTGTGTGATCCAAATTCTCGAGTCAGTAATAAGGCCTATATACACTCTGTGAAAGAAGAATGCTTTTTCCAGACATTGGAAATTTTCTAGAGGAAGAGAACCAACAGCAGCTTCCACACAAACCATGAGTTCTAAGTAAGAACTCAGACAGATAAGGCTGTGAAATCCATGCAAGAATGACTGCTGAAAAAGGTGATTCATCAGCATCACTCTGAGAAGACAGCAAGGTACCTATACGGAGTCAGATTCCTTTTTTTTTTTTTTTTTTTTTTTTTGGAGGGGGTGAGGGGGAAGGTGAAGGGAGAATTTGAATCTAGAGAACATTATTTCCATTGCAGGGGTGCAACAGACAACAAAAAACAATGAGCCTTTGTCATCATACAAACGCAAACTTGAGTAGTCATACAGACTATGAGAGAAATTCTTTGCACTCAGTAGGTCTCATAGAAAACACTAAACTCATCCAAGGTGGTGAAGAAAAACAGGATGGGGTGGGCAGACTAATCAGCTGAAATAGTAGAAAGCGGGAAGATAAGGAAACGCTGTTGACTAGTGTCAGGTGAGCATTCCCTCAATTGCAAAGTCTTCCCAGCTCCGTCTCAGACTTTCACACAGACATTGCTAGAAAGGTGGATGCTTGGAAGCAGCACCAAATCATTTTGTATATTTGAAACATCAGAATTTCTAGGGAAATGTAATCGCCTTCAGCACTGGCAAACAGAACGCAATGCACAGTTACAGAAATCTACATTGAGACCTCTCAAGTCTCTATTGATGAAAGTGCTTATCAGAGTACTTGACCAAGCACCTTGTTAAGTCTTGTCTGTACCCCCATGTAACTGTAAAATTAGGCTTTCAGAACCCTGAAAGAAAAGCCCTGCCATTCCCAAGGAAAAAAAAATGGTGGGAAAAATCCATTCATCATATGGGCATCAGAGTAAGTTGTTTGTTCTTGGTTTAGTTGGTTGCCTTGGATTTAAAGAGGTTTTTAGGCTAAAGCTGATGGATGTTTGTTTGGTTAAAGTTCTTTCTTTGAAAAATTCACTAAATCAAGGAGCAATAAATCCTTGATTTTAACTGGTCCAAACTTTACTCCAGATTCTTTGCTTGAATGAAGTCTGAATGATTAGTAGGAAGGTTGGATTTTCCTTGAAAAATACAGACACTCTCATATGATTTCCAAGTGACTTGTAATTCCCGAGTCACTTTCCTCCGACCAGTTTCATGAGCAATAATGTTGTAGGCTTTATGCCAAGGTCATCAGTTTACACACAGTGCAGATGTTTGGCCATTTTACCAGAGTTCAGGGACTCAGACACTCTCTTGCCAATGGATTTGTAAACTTGAGTTTCACTCTTAAAAAAAAAAAAAAACTGCATTTTCTTCTGCAGCTGAAAAGCTACAGCCATATTGTTCCGGCATAATCACTTTATAGTGTCAAGTACATATAACTACTACTACTACTGAACTACTACACTACTACTACTACTCAGACAGTAGTTTTCACTCTGGATTTCATCACAGGGCATCCCACCTTATCACTTATTTTGTGAACAAATCACATGTCTTCCTCAGATTTGAAATGCCACAAAACTCATGGAAACGTAAATATACCATGGAAGTATAATAATGCCAGAAAAACTTTTACTTTTTTTTCTGGCCTCTGACCCAAGATTTTCCTAAATTGAAGCTTATTTGAATATGCATTCCCTGAAAAAAAAAAGGAAACCTAGTAGGGATCCAAACATATCCAGCAACAGAGACTTAACCACAGCCTTCACAAGACGTTCTGTGGTTCCTCCTCTGTGGTTCCACCAATTCTCATTCTGCTTCTGTACTTGCAAATCCTCACACAATCCAATACATATCTTCGATACTTGGCCTTCTTATCCCAGGCGGTCAAAGCTTGAGATCTTACTACGTACCAGTCGACTAGGGAATATCAGTAATTCACTCTTACCAACAGGTAATTGAAGGGCTTTGAAAGCAATGCTTCTTTTTCTGCTGGATGAGGGAAGGGTGCTGTCTTTGAAACATGCCAACTCATTCAGCTGGCTGATCATCAGGAGAAACGCCTTCAATTTCACACATCAACCAACAGCTTTGAGCACAGACACTTTTGTTTCCCAGAGTTCACTGACAGCGGAACTGTACTGTGGACATGCAAAGGAGCACACTGCAATTGTTTCTTGAGAGCATAAAGCTACTAATTATTGTAAAAGATGCTTTATAACCACAGGACTCCAAAAGCCTACTCCAAAATATAAAAACTTCACTCAGGTGTACAAACCCAGTGATCTATTTTGTGTCAATAGCCTAGTTTTCCTCACAGAGCTGTTATAAAGGAGCTTAGGATACACATGCAAGGGTATATCAGCTCTTCATGCAAGTATTGGAGCAATTGAATGGACAGCTTTTGTACCTGGCCAAGTGCAAGGAATACCAGGACACTCCCAAGAAAGGGCACATCCCTTGCAACAACAAACCCCTTAAGTATAACATGCAACTGCTCCTCTCATGCAGCCAGCCCTTCTAGAAGACAAGATTTGCAAAGAGCCTGCTGATGTAATACAGCCTTTATTATCTGAGAAAATGGTTCTTTCATCTTTTCCTGAACTCTAGCTCTCATTTTTAATTTTCTGATTTCCTTCCTCTTGAAAAAATGAACCCACCTGCTCCCTGATCTTACTTTCAGCCTAAGCAATTGGTGTTCCAAAACTTGTTTTCCCTTAAGGAATCTGCTACCAAGTAGCTAAAGTCAGGGACAGGGACCACAATTAAAAACACTTTTTTTTTTTTTTTTTTAAAAAAAAAGAAGTTTTAACTCCATGAAAGTAGCCTAAGAGTAACTTTCATTTGGGGGCAAAAGTCTCCTCAGCTATGTAGCTGCAAGGATTGCTAAAATTACCATTTGTATCGTGTTATGCTATGTATTTGAACAAACAAAAACAAACAAACGCTATATCACCTTCAACACTAATACTTTGATCAATATGTTTAGAAAAAAATCCTCCTGAAAAAAGAAGACAAGCCAAGGATTCCAATGAGCATATGATTCTCCATGACATTCACAGAAAGAGAGAACAAATGACTAGATCTAGAGGATTCGGTTAACATACCAATTCTGCTGCAAAGCAGCTTTCTTTGCTCTCAAAGGTAGCAAATTTCAGACCTGGACAACACATTGATATTTTTGCTTGTGCCACTAATTAAGTTAAAACGATGCTGCAAATTGGAAGGTGTTCATAAGCAGGAAGGGAAGGATACTCAGCATGCTAACTGAAGGTCTGTGAGTCAGCAAACCAGCACAGCACCTATGCTGAAAATGCAATACACAGAATGGTCTTGCAGTTAGGGATGGGCAACCATTGCTACATGGGAGAAAAATGGGTTTAAGCATGCACATTAAGCATTCTGCTAAACTTCATTCTGACCTGCTGAGACCTATAATCAGAGAGCTTCTACTATTTAATTCATTTAAAACTTAAGTGTCTCTGGAAAGAACAAGTCAATGAGGCCATATGGGAAAGATAGACTGACTTAGGGAGCATGGAAAGGACTTTTTAGTTTAGAAACCAACTTTTGTGCTATTGCTGTGTGTGCACAACTCCATTCCCCCTGCTGAGTATTACACAAAAATCTTATATAATCTATAATGGGTTTACTTTATATCCCTCTCTTTTCCCAAGTATTCTCATTAAGCAATCTCAGTGCCCTTATAAAACCAGCACACAACCTGGTTTCTGTCACAGAAGCTACAGTCCAGAGGCGGATTTGCTTTCTGTTGTGTCTATATTACCTGTTAGACTATGCTTTGTTTCCTTTAGAAATTTTAATTGGGCCATAATTACCTCCCACCTCCCTACCTGTTATGTACCTTCTCCCGGCTTCCTTTTCAACGTGCTACATCCTAACAATATTAGCATTCTCCGCTGAACCCTCTCGAGATCCTAGCAGTAATTTCATGCACCAATAATGTTTTACTGAAAATAAACAGACCTAAAACATTGGTAGCCTGGGAATAATCAAGTCGTCACACATGTCCTGATGCACAGCCAAACTGCCTAGTGACCTCTGTAATCACGCTGCTCATTAACATATCCCCAGCCAGCCCACATTTCCCTGGGTGTGACAGAAAGCATAGTTGTCCAGCTAAGCGGACTGAAAAGGTGCGACCGACAAAGGCAATGAAACCTAACAGGGCAGAGCCCAGGTGTCACAAGGCTTTAGGCTCACTGCAGTGCCTTTGTTGTAAGGGTCAACTATCAAATTCCAGATCTGCAGCAGGAAACTTACATTTGTTTTGGCAGAGCTCTAGTATTATATATTTCAGAGGATTCAAAGCCCCTCTTGGATTTCTACTAATTACAGACCTAGCATTCTAGCCAGACAGAGGCATGCTAGACTCTAGTACTGGTTACAACAACGTAAGTATTCTCCTCAAAAGCACCGAGGCTTCCACATTCACATCCCTCCTTCTCTGTAAGCTGCACAAAACTCTTGGTCATAAAATCCAGAAGAGGAATATATTGAAAAGAACAACAGAGCTTTCACCCTCCAAGCACTGCAATTTGTTCAGAGGAATGAAATAATCCCTGTGCTGGTTACAAACAACAAATCTCTCTGTGCAATCAAAATACTTCCAGTAATTCCTTAAAGCTTGTCAGTTTGTCTCTTCTCTGAATTGTTAAACCTGCTAAATCTGCACAAATACAAGGAACACTAGCTTTTTGACCCTGAGACCATCTTTCTTGCTAATCACAATGGGAAATTCATCATGTCAGACTACTGAAACAGTGAAAAGGAATGTTTAGGAGGACAGGGAATCTCCATTACTAGCAATCTTTTTAAGACCAGTCCAAACAAATATGCACCATGTTGGGCAAGACATATTTTCACCTAAAATCCTCACTTTCCTAAAATGAAAGGGAGCTCTCAAAACAGGAAATCTCAGTCTTAATTGTTCTTCTCATGAGCATTGACTTTCTAGACCAATATAGACCAAAGGATAAAGACAGGTACCTCCAGACCTCAGTTCTCTGCCTTCTGAAAAAACACTGGCTGAATCGGCCTCTAGATACACTTTTCTCTGCCCAAAGACTACAAAGAGAGCACACTTAACTTGCTTAAACCTAAAATCTATCTCTAAGCAAGATTAATCCTTCTCTTAGCCATCAGGCAATTGAAAAGTTAGCAGCAATAATAGGCAAGCAACAGTATAGTAGTCTAGATGTTTGTGCAAATTGCTATATATTTTTTAAATATTTTAGATCAATTTCTATGTCTCAAACATAACTGAAGTCACTCTTCTCTATATTAGAGTCCAGGGCTTTGCTTTCCCCCCTGAATTTGTAATGAAACTAGAAGAGTGACTAGGCTTTTTTTTTTTCTTTTTTCTTTCCTTTTTAATGGCATGTTGAAATGCACAGAAGACCAATCACTTGCTTTCATTATATTTTAGCCTTTGATTACAGCACTGTAATGGAGCAATCTTATTTCAAAACTACTCTTTAATGGGAACAAGTCAATCTCATAATTTGCTGAGTTCTCAAATTCCAACTACAAGGGCAAACGCTGTACCTAAGCTACACTAAGACAGCAAATTACAGTAAACAATGTAAAACCATGCAAATGTAATTATGCAGTTTCAACAGTTGTTGTTCTTCAGGCAATGGGAAGTGCTCACATGAATCAGAAGTGTAAACCGAGTTTTGTCACTTTCAGCCTAAGCAGCACCTGGTGCTACAGACTCAGAATCCTCTGGCCAGTAGCGATTTATGTCAGAGGATAAGAGCTTCAGGAAAAACCATTAAAATACCCTTGCCTTAGCCTTCAGTGATTCATAGTCGTTCTGATTCCCATTTCCTTCCTTTTTCTTGACCTCTCCATATCGTTAAGTATTATACCTCCAGGTACACACCAACCTCCATCCCATCAATGCAGTGCCAAAGCCAAGTTCCTTCTTGCAGTAGTGAAGAGACACTTGGTGGCCTCAGTTATCCAGACAAAGAGCACATGGCAACACTGTCAGAGAAAGGGTTGAATCAAGACTCCAAAACAGTGCCTGCTCAGCTCTCTGAGACCTGCTACAACCCTGAGCCAGCTACTTATCTTCTTTACTCTCCCTCTATCTCAGCAGCTTAGTTCCTTGAGAAAGAACTATGTTTATTTACTTAGTATATAGCATAAAAGATCTTGATCTTAATTTGATCCTCTAAGCACCGCTGTAATTACAAACAACAATGAGCAGGGGAAATGATCCAATAATTAATGTGAAAAACAGAGATGCATCTTATAAATTATTCAATCAGCCAAAGTTATTAATAACTTCCTAGATTATTGAAACTAAGCCAACAATAAAAATCTTTTTTTTTAACCATCCATTACCATGTAAGACAGAAAACTAAAATGGCACATTTACCATGAGTAAGGAGACACCACTGCTAAGTGCTACCTTTGGACAGAAAGCTTTGCAAGGGAGTTTTTTCCATTTCCATGATTTGCAAAGTCATAATAATATTTCTATGTCCATATTAAATTTTATAGAGGTTATTTTTTTATTACCAAATATAAATTTGGGGCCTCTATTGCCTGCAAGAATGTCTGAAAGGAATTCCAAGGTTATGTTGTCATCACATAACTCTGGAAATTTGTAACTTTAATTCAAGCATTCAAAAAACAACACATAATGAACAGCAAAAGAAACAGCATAATGCCAAGCACAATTTTCTACTACAATAACCTGGAGAGTTTTTTTTCTCAGAGTCTCGGGAATTTTCTCAGATGTGTTACTATGTAATGATTAGCAGCATGTCTTAGAGGTGACTTATGTCTAAGCAGATATGACAGCAGGCCTTGCATGGCAGGGTCTTGAAATTGAATCCTTATTGAGGCTCTTCTGGTCAAACTCAGTAGTCTGGAACCAGAAGCATTCATTGCTCAGAAAAGGTCCTTACTCCCGTATTACACACCTAGCCTATTGAACCCGTGTTCCTGGGTGCTACGCTGGGAGACAGGTGGAAAACGAGGGAAACTTCTGTTTATTTCCTAACATAGCCTTTGACCAATCTCCCACCATCCATTCCAAATTGATGGAGACATTCCTTCAGAAGGACACCAAACTGAGGCTGGGGGTATTCAAGAATAGCTTACAGTAAGTGGAAATTTAAGATTAGCTTACAGAGGAAGATACCGCAGGACTGTGTTTCACAGTTCTACACTCAGCTTGTAAACATACTCTGGAAATAAAGGACCTTAAATAACAGATGATATTGCAAAGCTAGTGGGTGCCACATGGTGAGATACAAAGCTGTCAAGGAAAGAAGACGTTTTATAAAAAAGTAAATAAAAATGTAGTACCAAAAAGCGACTATTTATTTCATACCCCCATAGGATTTGGTTTCATTCCCAAATGTTGCTATACCAATAAATCCTCCATCCCTAGAAAGTTACAGCAACACAAAGGATGGAGGAAATGACACATAAACAATCTGTGTGTTGACAAGAAGGCAGTTTTGTAATATGTCATTATTTATGGGCAACACTTAGGCAGATGGAAGATGCATCAAAATGAGAGTTTCATTTAAAACATCTAGACCAGGGAAAAGTCTCTGCAAGAACCACTTACAGTAGGAAAATACTAGCAACCTAACAGCTATAACTGCATTGCAATATTCATTTTAACTTACATAGCACCTCATTCTAACGTATGGGAGAGGAAACAAAAGGGTAACCCAAAGAAGTGAGCTGCCTTCCAGAGCTGCAAACGCTGGGAACTGTCCTCTGGTTTCCTTGAGAAGGAGCTGGTAGATCACGTCAAGATCAAGGTCATGCTGGAAGTCTTAGCAGAACTGAGCCCAGGAACCCAGCTTGCCCACTCTGACCTGCTAGACCCTCTGGCTATTTGACCATTCCTGCAAAAAAAAATCCTGCTTCCCCATACATTCCTCTTACAGGTGCAGGTTCTGAACCAGAGTTACGTAGATGGAAACAGGGGCTGAATTTAGCCCTCCTTCTGTGCAATAACTGACTAGATTTGCATTCGTATATCTGCTGTGCTCATTAGACATCTTGGAGGTTGCCTCCTTCCAGCACTGCTCCTAGCACATGATGCTTTAGCAACGGGAAAGGGTGTATTGGCTCAACACGCCAATGGGTATTTCCACCCATGACTCTGAGCAACACGGCACACAGCTCCCAGCAAACATGTGCATTTTTAGCTACACTGCCCTCTATCATACTAGCTCATGCATGAAAAAGGAAAATAAATTAGCAAGGGGAAAAATATTTATCCCTTGCCCTCTCTCCCCCTACTATTTCATTTCATTCTGAGTCAATTTGGAAGCCCTGTGTCCACTGGGATCCTGAAGTGCTGACAGCCTCGGGGAGCTCTTAATATCTAGGAGTGTGACTCTGTTTTCCTCTCAGTTGGCAAGGCCCCTTCATCACACCATGGGACACCAGAGGGAGAGCAAAACAGTTCAAAATCGCAATCTTTTTCTAATAACTGATATCACTTCCAGACCACAGCTCAATTTTAAGAGTTTTCCGAACTATAACGAGGCACCCACACACAAATCAGGAATATCCTCCTCCTCACACCCCTCCTACACCTTCTGGCTATCCTGCTCCTCACATCACATTGACTGTGCCTACTGTGAGTTTGTTTTTTAGTTTGTTTTACCAGTTACATGCTCTGTTTGCACCTTTTAATCTCCTTTTACTGATTCTGAATTCGTATCCAGTTTCAACTGCATTTGACAGGAGGGCCTCAAAAACTCAGGAAGATTTATGTTCTGTAGGGATCAGCAGAGAGGTCTGGAGACCCCGAAAAGGAGAGGCTGTACCATGAGTGCTGTATTGATCAAGCCCTAGAGAACCTTTTTTTTTTTTTTAACTAATTTTCATTCAAACTCCATGATGCTAAGCATAAACCCAGCCCACAATATTTAACAATATCCCCTCTGCCTGGCGAAGTACATCCATGCAATATGAGAGGATGCTTGAAGACACAGGCAAGGAGACAAGAGTGCTCACCCAGCAACAAGCAGAAGCACAGAAAGAACCCAAATGCAAGTGAGGTTCCTTCTACCTGCTGGTTTCTGGCCTCCCCCACCCTGCAGGGAACACAAGCCCATGTACTGAAACGTTTCCACTAAGGGAAAGGAGCGTGAGACCCAACTTCCCAGCACGCTGCTCACTCTTATCCTCGAAGCAGGGTGCCATAAGCACCTGGTGTACTGCCAGGCTGCACCTAACTGGCAAAACGATCCAGCAAAAACAAGAGCTTTGCATTCTGCTCGTACATAGCCCCATGCATTCAGCTCGCAGCACAATATACAGCATTCATGCCAGGACGGTAAATAGGCTGGGGAAGAAGCCAGGACTAAGGACTTCTTTTCCTTTGATGGTGCAGATGGCTTTAAGGAATAGGAAATCTTTGTCTTAAAGCATATTTCTGGAGGTCTTGCATGAGCTCTGTTATGCTAACTGCTAGACAACACTTTCCATGTGAATATAAAGGCAACTACCAAGAAATACAAGTTTAAGATACAGCTTTTGTTTGTCTGGAAGTATGTACTAGCTTAAGTTAAATATAGCCGATGGGGGGAAAAAAATAGAAACTCAAGTGGCTTGTTTGACCACTTTCAAAATGCACTATTGTGACATTTCCTTCCACAAGATATATTTCCATTAAAAAAAATACATTCTCATTTTGTAACAGGAAGCATTTCCTCCACCTTCCACCAAACTCAACATCACTTCAGCTAAGTTTTTAAGAAGATTTTGAAAGGCTTTTAAAGCTCTTGCTTTACAGAAGTCAAGAAGAACAATGTCTCCCTGAGATAAATGTGTCTCAATGACAAATTGTCAGTTTTAGGAGAAGAAAAGGAAATCAGCAGTTACCTGAAGGGTTCTCCTCCATGCCCCATTTCCCCTCTGCCCCGCCAGGCTCTTGACAATTTCACATAGTTAAACAATTAAATAGTTAAACTGCAGGAGGGGCTTGAAAGAGTTAAGGCCTTTTCATTGTAAAAATGCAAGCAGGATTTTCTTTTGTCTGAAACTATCAGGGTTTGGTATGACTTAAGAGAATTGGTTCATCATGAGTACTAAGACTGTAGGCATGTGGATGTAGTGTTAGCTTAAATGTACAAGTTACAGTGACACCAAATATTAACAGCAGCAGTAGAAAATACAGATACCTCAGCTTATTAAAACTGGAATGCTTAGATCTGCCAGATTTGTTTTGGCACTGAACATACTGATAAGTACGTACAAGGCAACTGTAACACAGCCACAGTGATTCTGCTGACTGCTTTATAATACTTTTGCTACCAAGGGATCATTTGCACAATATCCTAAGAAAAACCTGCTCCAGTGTATAGTAGAGCACATCAGCAGGTATTTTTGCATAAGAAAACCACATATGCAGAAAAACTTAGCACAGCTCATATTAAAAAAGCAAATTTAAGGGTTTTCTCAGAAAATCTTAATTAATAAAAGCCTGGATTTGAGAGTTATAAGGGTTAACGCATTTTAAACAGCATGAATATGAATATGGATTAGATACTGCAAACTAACCTCGTCTCATTATTCTACATCTTGATAGAGATGACTGCTTTAATTTGTGCAACAATACAGAAATATTAACTTATTTCTTTGATGGTTTCCCTGCAACAGCTCCGGAGGCGCTTAATATGAAGCAGGGCAAATGCCACATGGCAACTGTCCCTCCATCCAAGGAGCAATCCCCACTCCTAGCAGCTTCCTCTGCAGAAAAATAACAAAGAAAAGGTTATTTTGGTTCACAGGTTGAAGTAAACAAAGAGGCATGACAAAGATACAAATTGCATCTGCCTGGGTAATAGTACCAGGCAAAAAGGGTGAAGGGTGCCTGGTGATTTTTTTTTAAGCTTTTTCAGAATATTTCTATCATTAAGATCCTCAAATCTTGCCATCAAAAATCAACTATTAGAGGCTCACTTGTCAATCATTTTCCCACATCAGTGGCCACTCGAGAAAGCAGCCAGTATCTGCTACACTCTGGAAAAGTTCCTAGGAAGCCTCCAGTAGAGAGGAATGCAGCCCTCGAGGCAAAGGGAGGAAGGGAGGGAGGGAGGGAAGGGAGGAAGGGAGGGAGGCTAAAAAGAAAGAAAGAAAACAAAATATAGAAGATTCCCACAAAACACTGTTAGGTGGGTTTAAAATAATTGAAAATCCTTTGAAGCTCCCCCAAACCAAAAGACCCCATCCACTCTGAAATACCACAGCATGGTTTTTGTCTCCTTCAGAATTAAAATGCTTTCCCACCCTGGGAAATCTTCCTCTTTCTTAGCCATTATGATACTATCAGGGAAAAAAACAACAAGAAAGATTCTGAGACTATTCAGCAGCCTTTCATCTTACCTAAACTTCATTCAGACATGGAAAAAAATCATAAATATTTGCTGTCATGTCCTCATCTCTCCCCTAAAATGGCTGAAAGTGAACAAACAGGTAGTTATCTGCACTGTACTGGCATTCGTGGCAATAGCTGCCTTTTTTATAGAGCAGCACAGAGGCCCCAGAGGTGTTCTGTGTCAGGCGAGATGTAAAACAGAGAGGCTTCTGCCCACTAGATAGACCATCGTTCAAGTAAAGGACGTCACATACCTAGCCGTGAAGCTGGCTGAGGAACAGGGAAGAAAAAAAAAGGAAGAACTTAGATGCAAACAGGAAATTTCAAGTTACTTTCACCTTGAAACATTCAAAACATGCTTGCCTCACAATATATTACATTAGTTAATATTATGAAGATGTTTACCAAAGCCTTTCACATGCAAAGTTGGAGAGAAGAGAGGAGGTTGTCTCTTGCTCTGCCCATCCAGCCAGTTGTTTTCCCTTGCGCCAAGCAACCCTGGTTGCTTCCTACCTTCCTCTGGCATCCTCTATTGCTTATCACACCTGCTGAGCCCAACTTGCTCATTTAAAGCACATATGGCAGCACTTAAAACCTCTGTGGCAGAAACCTAGGGCTAGGGCATGGCAAATAGAAGCTGGTGTAAATCCAGTGATGTCATGGAGCTGCACTGATTTACGCTGGTTGTGCCAATGGCTCGCTGCCTTCTCTGAAGCGCAGCACAACTTCCGTGACCATAAAACAATAAATAACTATAATAAAAGTGTTCTGCTCACATTCAGACTTGAATAATTGCTTTCTGCCTCTCTCCATCCTACTCAAAGTCTCAGCAGGACACAGTTATTCCCATTACTTGTTTCAGTACCCTAAAGAAAGCCAAGCTCTTAAAGTCATACATCCCCAGAGACACTAGTAATGTATTTACACAGCAAAGCAGAGGCACCCTTGGCAGCAAATGCCAACATCCTTGTGCTGGCTCAAGAGATACCCCATGGAAAAAAAGAGCAGCAAGAGCTGTCTTTAGCACATTAGCCACATATGGATTTACTAAGGAGACCAGAAGGGCTTTCTGTCCTTTTTCTTAGTCTCCAGCCTGATCTCCCCTATAATGCTTCTTTTAATGCTTCTTTCTTTCCTTATGTTCAAGAAAAAACATTCTTGAAGCATTATTTTTGAACATAAGGAAAGAAAGAAGTATTAAAAAAACCCTGCAAAGCAGCAAGGAAGAGGTAAAAGACTAGGGAGAGGCTCAAGGAAGTATAGAAAGAAGCATAAAAGGCTGGAGAGGAAAAACAGATTAGTAAGAAATAGTGAAAGGAGGACAGAAGTTGGGAAAGCCATATATGGATTAATACCAAAACACAGGGAAGAGATGCAAGGTGGATTGTCAAAAGCTTTCAGTGCTCATCTGTCTCTTCTGTTCATCTCAGTGATAAACACTCACCAACATCAAGACTTTGGTCAGTGCTAATAGTGCAGAAACTCTCAACAGGGAATGAGCAACACAGATTAAAATGAGAGCACAGAATTGGAGGAAAAGGACTGAGACAGAGGAGAGAAAACAGAAGAATAACAGGATCCCACTGAGTCAGGGGGCACGCATGCCTCTGATTATACGTGCTCACTAACTTGCTGTTAACTTTCCTCTCTACCTTCTAGAATGTCTTCCACCTATGCAACCATGACAACAGCACACAAATACAGATTATCTGCACAGTAAAATATGCACTTTTAGAGACTAACAGAAGGCAAAAATCCTCTACTAGCTTTTTACAGCATAGAACTCTTTGGTCACTGGATCACCAGTATGAAGCTCCCCACACTTATAGGTCTGGAAGAACTTCAGAGGTTATTCCACATTTGTTCACTGCATCTAACCATTTTGGGTATGTCTAGCAAAATAATAATAATAACAACAACAACAACAATAATAATCTGTAATTTCTCTCTTTTTTAATCTTTTGATGCTTTTAATACTGTCCTCATAGTTTGAGTATACATAAACTAACTGCATCTATATATTTAGCATCATCTGCTGCCAGAAAGAGAACAACAAATAACTACAAATACCTTTCAACTTCATTTCAATGCCGTTAGAAAAACAAAAGCCACATTTCCAAGATAGCCACACAACTGCTGGCACCGTGCTGTTTTCTCTGTGGCTGCATAAGGTGATGCCGTAGCACAACCTCACAGTC
Source organism: Tinamus guttatus (assembly GCF_000705375.1). Next base: position 397,966 of record NW_010585308.1, read on the forward strand.
ATGACATTAAGGAATGTAATGATTCCCCCATTGCTCAAGGCCAGTGCAGCCGACTGCATCACGGTACATAAGTACAGCTCTGCATTAGAGAGAAATGCATGGGGCAGACAGAATTGCTTCTGGGGCTCCGCGGAAGCAACTTAACTACCCTGTGCATAATGACTTACTGCCACTAACCTTTATATTGCTTTAGCATCTAGAAGCTCCAGGCAAGATCAGAGCCCTAGTAAATTTTTGCACTGCACACGGAAACGGGATCGCTGCTGCAGACATCCCTGTCTGAAAGCTTGGCTCGTCTCGCCGGAGCCAGGATATAATCTTGGCCACCCAAGACGAGAGCAGGAAGCCACATAACACAGTAAGTCTCTAAGGGAGGTTCAGCATTGAGTGCAGGGCTCCAGATTTGCACCCTGAAGCAAAATCTGGCAGACCACTTTCCTCTGCAAGACCTCTGGCCAGCCAAACCATTTGCTAGCTGGTATAGACCAACCCCTGTGATAGCTGCTTGGGGGAAGGACAGCACTGGGCACTACAGGTAATGCCCATGTGCACAGGAACACGTGGTCAGGTAGCTGATACCATCTACCCCTGACAGCCTTTCATATCACAAGTGTTTCTCAGCAGAATAAGTCCAGAACTAACACACACACTCTTCTTTATCTCCATTTCTTAGTAAGCTGGCGGAACTTGTTCCTGGGCTTGGTCCTAAGGCATAGAAACTCATGTAATCTACAGGCCATCAGAGAGCCACCGACAAGCAGTAGAGACACACCAAAACCCACCAGTTCTCCCACAGCAGGCCAGGAGCAAGCTATGTTTGCTTTAGAGATCCAACACAGCACTTCTGTTTGGTTTGCAACTTGCTATTGCCAGGCCATACACAGAGGCTGATGGACCTGCTTGAATAACAGATTTATTTTAGCCCCTGAAGCTTTAGCTTTCACAGCCAAAGGCTGTAGGTTCAAACCCTGTTGTCCACAATCCATCAAAGGGTGCTTTATTGTATCACTGTACAATGAGAGTTACCATGGCTTCCAGTATCATATATTGCTATTTTTAAATATCACCATGTCAACTGAAACTCTACTAGTAGCTGCTGTGCCTGGAGGGACTGCAAGTTCATGGTTTATGGCGCTCATTCTGCCATTTTTTTTCTGCTGTTGGTGTCCAGCAAAGTGCAAACCAGAAATGGCATCAGGCACAAAACTGTACCTGTGGTTCTTCGAGGCACTGTGATTATTTATTGTGTGTTGTCATTCTTCCAGATTAACAATGTGGCATCCCTCTCTGCAAATACCAACAGCACAAAGTGATTATTTTGGACTACACGAACAGCAAAATGTTGTTACTATGACAATATAGCAAAATAATGAAAGAGTGACTCCGAAGTACGTGTAAGCCATCCTCATTCATCCCCACATCACTTCATATCTGAGGCACAATCTTACTCGAAGAATGACTTATTTTAAAGAAGCAAAGGAGCTGAAGGGATACACGCTTGTAACACCAGGTGATTAAAGCTTGGGAGCTCAGGGAAAGATTTTGTAACAACTCAGCTTTGGCCTAATTCTATGTTTTAGTGCACCGGTGACAACACTCCCATAGTCTCTGAAGAGGGAAGTGTTCCTCTTCCATGGGCTGAAAAAGGATAGAATCATAGAATCATAGAATGCTTAGGGTTGGAAGGGACCTCTAGAGATCATCTAGTCCAACCCCCCTGCATACGCAGGGACACCTAGAGCACGTGGCACAGGACTGCATCCAAGCGGGTTTTGAAGATCTCCAGAGAAGGAGACTCCACAACCTCTCTGGGCAGCCTGGTGGGCGATTTGAAGCCCATGTTTTTAAAATGTCCAGTTCTGAAAATGAGAACACTTCCATGTGTATCCATGAACAGATCTATGAATCTGGCGCTTTTGTTACCAAGAAATCATGGTTTCACCACTCCTTCCTGAGACGGCAGGTCTTGCAACATAGATTTGGGGGGGATTGGCTTGTTTTAATCGTGAAAGCCCATAGTCTCACAGAAGCACCTGTCGTAGGAGGACAGGACACTGGCCTGGCCTTCAATTACTGCCACAGAATCCGGCTAAAACCAGCAACCCTGAACAGAAGCTGTAGCAATTCACAGCAGATCATCTCCTCTTTTCTTATCCCTCCCCAGCTTCATGCCCATGGCTGTGCAAAAATAACACTCTGTGGGAACAGGGTGCAAAGGTACCCAAGAAGATGGCAGAGAACGGAACATAGAGAAATTAAAGACTTGTAAACACCTCCCCTATCCACTGAGACATTATGGTATAAGGTCTCCCCTCTTAAGGGATAAGGTCCTCCACTCTTCCAGCTCAGCAGCTTCCTGAGCTGAACAAACTCCACTCCATGCTGAATCTCTACGAAAATCCTTCCCTCCTTGCAAGAGTGCTTGCCCAGGCCTTGCTATCACCAATGCAAAGAATACTAACTTGTACCGGCTGTTAAGAGCCTTGTGCTTGCAGGCCCCTTGCGTTTTATTCTAGGGATGCACCAAGTTTTACCCTAGTTAAAGTAGATTGCAAGAGGCCAAGAAAATCCAACTTCAGCCAAATTAATGCCCAGAATAACTTTCCTTCCACCACAAGCTGGGCCTGATTCATAAGAGGTCAATTTATTTAACAAATCATGCAGAAAAACTGTGAAGGAACAGCAGAGCACCATGAGCAGCAAGCAATCAGCAGTCTTATACCTCAGCCTGCCACAGGGATGGCAAAAGTCTTTTAATGGCAGTACAGTAAAGGAGAGAGCAAATAGAAGTGGATGAGAACAATATTTCGTTATTCCCAGCTCTGCATCTTGCTACATAACAAAGATGCAAAGCTGGGAAGCTTTGACCAGCATAAAAAGAGTTAGCAAATGGAGGAGCTTCTGCTCCTGGAAAAGCTCCAAGTAAATGACTGAGGGGAAAAATAAATAAAGGTGTAAACCTGTTTATTTTGAGATATTATTTCATCCTTTCAGTTTCTGCTGAAGATCAAAGACAAAATTTTGCTGGTGGGCAGAGGAAAAGAGCCACAAGGAAGAAGCAACTCTTTTAAAGCACTGTGTTGGGAAGCGTGTGTGTGGATGGGAAATGAGCCTGTAAGTCTTGCTTGAACCTGGTGGTGGTACTCTTTCCTCACAACCCCAGGCTCAAGTGTATGGTCTCTGTTGGCTTTCTGGGCAGCAAACACATCTGAAGGAGAAACACGGGAAGATGGCAAAGGATTACAGAGGCCCTCCAAGGGGCTCACCAGATGTACATGCTTCCCTTCCATGCAGAAACACACCTGGAGAGACTGCCTCCCCGAAGGACAACAGCTCCTGGTGCAGCAGAAGGGTTGGAGACAAGTTCACAGTTAGATTAGGGATGTTCTGCCAGGAACAGATGACTCCACAGAGCTTCATATACGATTTCCCTCCTCACCCTGGATGAGCATAGACGTGTAGAAAGCGCACACCTGCGGTCAGCTCTAGCAAACATAACAGAGCTTCTTCACAGGTTCATCCGTAGGGTGGATCTGAAAGATCATAGCCTACACAGACAATCCTGGTTACTCTGTTGCCTCAAAAACAAACAAACAAAACAAAACAAAACAAAACAAACAAACAAACAAACAAAACAGAGGCCACTACGGAGAGTGATCCATACACTTGGTGTAAGCGATGTCCATGCCCCGGAGAGGGATGGGCTGTTGCCATAGAAGCTTTATCTGCTTCCTGTTTCCTGTGGCAAAGATTTGCCTTTTTCTCTGTGTTATTTTCCCATGCGATTTCCAACTGCCTGATCAGCCCTTAGAGTTTTTTATTTGTTTGTTTAAATTGAAATGAGCTTAAGGCTGTGCTTGGTTTCTGCATATTTTGTTTGATCATGCTGTACTTCAAGTATTACATCCCTTCAGTGGTGCTGGGTCTCAGCAGCTCTGCTGGAGCTGCAGCACACAGAGAGGATGTATTTTCCTCATGTATTTTCAAAGGAATTTTTCTTTTCTTTCACTGAGAATTATGCAGGAAACTCAAGCAGAATCCTCATGTATTCCACAGAGACCTTTAATTATAAGTTTCTATCAAGCTATACGGTACTATCTGGAGACAAAGTAAGAGAACCTGGCGTCCCTTTGCCCTCACACTTATACAATATCAATTTCAGTCCTTAAATTAGCACTGGATGTCTGTTTTTAAAGAAATTCTCTATCTTAGCCATGAGGTGTGTACATTCCCAGTCTCCATATCTCTTCTCACCCCTTAACTGAATTAGGCCTCTTACACGTGCAACGTGGTAACCTTTTATCTTGTCCCAAGTGAGCCAGCAGCTTACTCTGCCTCTTTCTGCACAAAGTCAGAGACCAAACTGTGGTTTGATCCATTCACGTATTAAATGAAGAGCCATTCCAAAATGAGAAAGTCATTGCTAACTTTCTGTCAAGGCTAAATCCTGATCCTGCCTTGCAGGGCACATAGGCCAAAAGAAGGTGGCACATGGAATGCCCTTTGCTCTGGTGGCCTCTCTCAACACCAAGTCTGACTTGCAATGCCACAAGATCGACTTTGTGCATCATCTGCAGTGGCAAGCAGAAAATCCACCTGCCTCAGAGAAGGTGACTTGTTATTACAGAAGAGGCTGGAGGCTGTATAGCACAATGACAGCAGTGGGCTGCAGGTCCAAGGAGATGAAGTGGGAATAGTATATCACTTGTTTCTATTCGAACAGTGCCTAGAAGAAAAAGCACATGATCTGGCTGGTTACAGACAACTTCTTAACCTGCGCTCCGCGCTCCTATCCTAGCTGCTACTGCTATGCAGTGAAACCTAGTTCTATAAAACATGTCACAAAGAAATATAACTTTTACCTACATAGCCAGGCTAGTCTAAGGGCTCATACCAATGCAGCTGCACTGATACAAACGCTTTTATATCGCTAGTGTTACGTTTCCCTATTCTATATTGCAGTAAACCAATTATAAGTATAGTTTAACTAGCAAAATTCGTTTAGCCAATATCTGGGAGATTTCATGCGTGAAGGAGCCTTTTGTTTCTAACTCTAGGTTAGTTTTATAAGCAGAGGATGAATAAGAGGTGAAATGACATGCTCAAGGTTATATAGCACTTCTGCAACAGCAGCAAGAATGGGCTTGAGCACTCAAGTCCCGTAATAATGTCTGCCCGCCACATATTGCCATCTCCTTGTCAAAGACCTGCCCCAGAAATGCAGAAACCTTTGTCTCTCCCCCAGCTCTGGGGCTTCCCCAGCATGATATGCAGGATAAGGTGGGATTCTGACATGTGTAAAGGACAGGAAAGCTTTCCTCCCCTTCAGACAGCACATAAAAACGAAAAACTCAGTTGGACACCAGAACTGTCACAATAACAGATGACAAAAAAACATGTTCTGGATGAAGTTAATCTCAGGCTGTAGGTGCATTAATCCTCCTTTTGAGCCCAACAGCCTTTACCTCTCGCCCCATAAAACAGAGCTACGGCACTGCCTATGAGCTATGGCACTGCCTAACTGCCTATGGCAGTTACCTTCACTTAATCACTCGATCATACAGCTTGTAAAGAGGAATGAGTCAACAAATCACAGACATGGCCAGGGCCAAGAAACAAAAATATTTTTAAATGTCAAAGCAGAGCTCTGATAAGCTCCTCGGAGCAAAGGAGAGGAGAACTGCAGTTCTGTGAGGAGGGACACGCAGTGACAGCATCATTCTGGCAAAGCAATGGGAAAGACAGAATACAGCAGAGCAAGAGCAAAGACATTAAGGGCAATTTCGGAGGAGAGAAAGGCCTGGCAACAGAGATGTAAACAACAACATAAAAATCTGCACCATTCTCTTTCAAATTTTCACCCCATTCACTTCAGTCTTGGAGATAGCAAGAGACAGTGTAACAGGAGAGGGGCTAATATTAAAGGACTCCAAGTTATGCAAAACTTTCAGATGCTTTTGCATGAATGTGTGGATGCAACAGTACTGATGCTCATATACTTTATGGTATTCAGTGGTCTTAACATCATTTCTACAGGCCAAAGAGAAGAGATTAGGAAAGGCTAAATAGCAAGAGAAATTATAGAAGGGACTTAAAAAAATAAAAGCTCTTGCTACTGCATGAAGAAATGATACTGAAATCATTAAAAACTAATGTACTGATAATATTGATTAAAACTAACTGAGAGCTGAGAGGACCAATAAATGATTTGGAGTTAACATACAATACTAGTTGTAAATTCACTGAGTATGTATAGAGACGCATCTTCCTTAGCATCGAATATAAATCTATACCTGTATTTTAGTTTACTTGGCTGGGTCAGAAGAATCATTAGCCGAGGTGCCAGAAACTCCATGAAAGTTGCAGACATGCTTAGGAAACAGAGTTCCATACTGAACTTGAATAGAGACATTTTGCTTACGGAAGCTTTGATCTCAGCAGTCCTACACTTCTGTATACACACTGTATTATTGAGCAGGGGTTGGGGAGGGAACAGATATTCTGTATTTTCATCTACTACAAGCCTTGCACTGTATATAACCTAGTGATGCTTTTGAAATAACCCTCCCTATCTCATGCAATGCTATTTTTGAATTTCAAGCATGTCAAAGGGAGAGATGAGTTGAAGATAGTTTCCTGCATTTCACTGCCACTAAACAACTGCAAAAAGAGCCTGCTCCCTGATGCACTCTCTTAAGTAAATGTGAGGAGCACTCAGCTTCTCTGCATCATGAATGGGAGCTGCCAGCCACCAGCGAGAATCAGGCAAAGCCATCCCAGAGGGGCAATGTGCGGGGTGAGTCACAGCCTTTGCTCTAACAGTATCTGGCATCAAAAAGGGATCTGCAAAGGAGCTGAAATTATTGTAAAGCAGGAGAGCTGGGAGAGGAGGTATAGAGCACAAAATCATAAGAAAAAGTGTTTCATTTGTTGTTCTGCTCACAAAACTGTTTGTTCCAAGTTACAGGTTCACAAATAAGGATTCCAGTGGAAGCTCTTGATAAGCCTCACTGTTTGGATAACTCTAGGCAAAGAAAGCTCTCAGAGAGATATCAGTTCCTTAGGGATTCATTCATTTGTTTTTGAGAGGAAATGACCTAAAATTAATTTCCTTCATAGATTATTGGAAAAAATCATTCTGTATTCCAAGAGAATGCACTGCTAGTTTGGGGATGGGACTCTTCCCTGCATCACAAAATGATGAGATACATCCCTTGGGAACAGAGCACACCTGCAGAAGTGCCATTCACAGCCCCTGCTCACAGGTCCACTGAGAAGCCTCAGACATATTCACGCAGAGTCAGAGTTTTCTCTTCTGCCTTAAATTCCTTAATTTCATTTCACTCATCTTTTTTTCATGTGATGCATTCAGTTCACTCCTGCCGTTTCTGGTTGCATGGGTTTCCTCCAAAAGTGAGACACTAGCAGGGTTTCCTAGCAGGGAAAGTTTTAACTAGCAGGGAAATTTTAACTGCTATTCCAAAGGTCCACAGATTCTACCACTCAAAACCTGGCAGCAGTATTTTTATTAACAAAAACCAAACTGAAATGGAAATCAGACATTTCATTAATAGAAATCAGTTTGGTTTTGGCAAAAGTAGAACAGAACTGTAGTTAAAAAGCTTATCTCTATAAAGAGTTACAATATATGGAACTATGTCGCTCCCTTTACAGGATTGAATTTCACACTATGTTGGCTACTACAGCCAGTGATTAAATATTTTCTCACTTTACATACTTTACAGAGATTGAAACTGCATCTCTTAGGGGTTTTACAGTGAAATAAGAAACCTTTATTTCTAGTTTATTAGAAAATATGAAGAAATCTAGTTGCAACAGTAAAGGAAACTAGAAATAATAGGAGCCAGTAAGAACTGGAGATAACTAAAATCCTGGTTCAAGAACTAAACTCTTGTTGAGACCTGAGCTAAACCTATGTTGCAGAATGTGAAATAGCCTAAGACCTGAACCAACATGCAAGAAAATGAAGAGAGACCGACCACAAGAAAATTGTGAGAATAAATAAGGGATCCCTTGAGCAGCAAACATTCATATGCAGTACATCAGCACTGCTTTCCTTCATGCTGTCGCATACACACGTGAATTATAGACATAAAAAATGGCTACAAAAAAAAATCAAGTTCAGAAACACATCTACTTTCTCATTGTGAGGAGCATAGAGGGTAAAGCATAAGCACAAAGGACATGGCTTTGCTGCACCTGTCAACATGATACCGTGTAGCTTAATCTGCCAAAACTGCAAGAGTTGACACTGATGCTGGTTGAGCAAAGAGCCATCTTGCACATCCAACATGGGTTGCTCCACTAGTGTGTGAGCAACGTAAACCCCTGAGCTGGGTCTGAGAGTCAAAAATACCTGATGAATTTAAATCTTCAACTTTTCCTTGACTTCAGCAATAGCAATCCATTTTGTTTGGTTGATTGAAGCTGCTAACATTGTAGAGCTGTATCATGCTAAAATGCATTTACTGCTTTAGTGTACCTACCTCAGGGATGATGTATTAGAACATGCTCGGAAAGAAATAATGATTTCTCATTAATTCAGTTTGAATGATTTTGGCTTGGCGGGGAACAATATGAGCATAACAGAAAACCTGGTTCTGGATGCTGCCATGTAACTATGATCTCTGAGATCACAGAGTCCCTTCCCAGGGAATTTACTCTCTACTCTCACCTGGAAGGAAAAAAATTGATTTATGGTACATGGTCAATAGGCTTCTAATGTATCTGCTGTTTTATACTGTGAATCCTTATCGAACCTATATGGCAATTTTGTGACTTCTCTCCACTAGTACATTTGATTTTTCAATTAAGATTTGAAATCCCTCATTGGAAACCACTGCGACCAGTAATCATTTTAATTGAGCAGTATCCAGGATCCCCTAATTTCTGTTTTCTGCATCTTAAATCAACCAAGCCTTTGCATGTCAGGTGTGTTTCACAACATTTTTTTGCTTTCTGGGCTGCTGCTTTAAAAGAAGCAAAGAAAGACCTTAAGAAAGGTCTTCTTAAGAAAGGTGCCTTAAGAAAGAAAGAAAGATGATGTTTTAAGGACAATCTTTAAGCCAGAGCATGGAGTAAATTTGGCATCCGCTGGGCCAACAGAGGTCTGTTTCTCATCTGCATGTACGGGACAGGTGCCTGTTATTTTACTGCTAGATCTCATTATCAGTTCCGTTAGAATCATTTTTGCAGGGCTTTGGAGGGGATGGCTCTTTTTTCCCAGGGTTGAGCATTACTCAGTACCTCCTGGAAGCTGACAGAGGGAGCTGTTATCACAAAATGTCAAATGCCACTAATACGAAGTCCATTATAGCCTTCATTCCCTTCCACTGCAGGACAGAGGTACATTCGACAAGCTCCGTGCCGAGTCACAACTGGAAAGTGCTGAAGCCAAGTGTGATGAAGGCCAACGAGAAAGTAGAGAGTATTTTCAGTGGCGTGGAATGGGCCTCACTGATGCTGGGAAACCCTGAGAAAGATTTTGTCTATTTAGTGTGGCTGTAAAAATAATGTAATGAGGCCTTTGAGAATGCAACTGAATAGCAGCTGGAGAGCAGATTAAAAATCAGCATGTCTGTCATCTATCAGAGGCCCAAGAGAGGGCTGTTGTGTGCATCAGAAATGTCCAGATATGGAAATATTCACTGCAGTGAGTGCAAATGGATGCTGGAGCAGCCGGTTACAGGGAGGACCTGGGGAGGTGCAGTATGGAAATCTGAGCATGGCACAGGCTCCCAAAGCACCAGAGAAACCCAGAGGTCCCTGGAACACCACGAGTTACCGGAGGGACAGACAGTTACCCTGGACAGAGCAGTGTATGGTCATAAATTAAACCCTGGGTCAGCTCACTTATTTAAGGCTCCAGCTTAGCAAGAAACAGATAAACTCCACATACCTGTGTTTCACTTTGAACCACACTGCTGGTGGCTTGGAAATCCAGCTGCCCCTTTGGCATCAGGCAATGGCCTTCCTGGTGCCCAGCTTCCCTTCCACCAGCTTTTGTGCCATCTCTCCCATGCCAAGATTACTACAGGATTACCATTTCAGACAGTAACAATGAGAAGCTGCCTGGTCTCCTCTTCCTCAAATATTTCACCCATTATTGTTTTATTAAAAACACAGAGAGAAATTTCCACTTCAGAGCTATATTTTGGGCTGTTAGTAAACATCATAGCCTTATTCACACACTGATTGTTAAGGCTTCTAGCATTGACATGGGAGATGGGAATATACCATACCATACCTTTTCTAAGAGAAACAAACAGTGTAATCCCATGATGACAGAAGCTGGGACTACATATACACTTGTTCTGGGCCTTACACTTGGAATTGGCTCAGTATTCAATTTTTCAGGCACCATTTGTGGCAAAGAAAACAATGGATAAAGGATGAGATCCGCACATAGCCCTGATCAACAAGGAAAGTGCAAATTGCAACTCTCATAGGCATTTCAAAGCAACAAGGGTATCCAAACCCAGTCAGGAGCTACAGGAATTGGCCAAGAGCTGTTGTCCGATTGCTCTGCCAAGATCACAAGGCAAAACAGATAGCATGTTCTTTGGCAGTGGAGGGAATATCTCTGCTAATATTAAAGAAATTACGCTGACATCTCTGTTAGGATTTGCCCAATGGGCAATGACCAGACCTAGCTACAGTGATTAAAAGACCTCATTCATATCTAATGATCACAGAGAGTAATAATCTCATTGTAAAAGGCAATCAGACACTTGTTCACTCTTCTTATCTTTTCCTCACATTTGTAGTTACTAAGAAAGGATATGCCTTTGATCATTTTTTCCTGTGCTGCCCTTTTAGTCATTTCATTAAAGGGGCCAGAGTTTCCTGGATTAATGGCCATTTGTCATTTCCCAAAATCAATTTTGCCTCCAGTCTGTAGAGACCTTGCAAACATTTCCACAACTGTTTTTCAAAATTACAGCCGTTACAATGCTTCGCTCAAATGAAGAGATTTTCTTTTTAAAAAAGGAAAAGAAAGAAAGAAACCACCAGAACACATTTTTTTGTTATGGGAATCTTAATTGAATTTTTCATTTAAAAAAAAAAGAAAGAAGAGTATCGACTGACTGTACTTTTTTTCTGCATCTCCAAGAAGTCTTCATTAGTTTAACTGAATCTTTCTTGATCTACCTCCAGAGCCTGGCCTCAGCTCATCAGTTACTGTACAGCTCTTTACTATCTCTTTTTCATCTACCTGTCTGCCATATCTGCTTTTCTCATGCTCAAGCCTGTCCTGGGAGTACGCGTCTTTGAAAGAGGGCAATATTTCAACAAAATAAGTGCCATGGGAAAGTGTTTTTTCTCATGGAGAAGACTTTACCACCTCCCCTGTCTCACGGAAGCATGACCGCTCCGGCTGCTCATGGACAAAATTCCCTCCTTCGTGTAGATGGATGGCTGACGCTGATGCTTTTCTCAGCAGCAGGTGATACCTGGGGGCTGGCGTTACTGCCATCCCAGTAATGAAGCTGGATTTCAGTGTTCAGCAGTAAGATGCTTTATTTATTTATTTATTCATTTATTCATTAGGCAGAAACAAGTTTCCAATTGTTCAGTGTCACAAGATGCAGAGACTCGGCTCAGTCCATTCCCATCCTGTACCTAGACTGCTCCTTTTGCAATTCCAGCATGTTTGCTGTGGCTTAAGTAATTTAACAGAAACCCACACAGAGGGACCTCATAACATTTTAAACCATGACTTGCAACATCCTCCTCCAGCAGATGTAATTTCCTCCACTTTCTCAGTGACTGGATAGAGGTTCCTTGAGGGTGGATGTGCAAAGCCATTAACGTGTTAGTCGCTAGGCTAACATCCCAGACCTAACTGAAGCTCTCTAAATTTAAATTCCCCATAACTGACACTCATCTTTGGCAGGCCCAGAGCTGAACCCATTCGCTCATCATATTCAGCGTGAATCGACCCTTCTGAAAGCTGAAAGTGTCAGGCTTTGTCGTGGGTTAATCTCAGCATTGTGCAAGCCACAATGCTGTATCCTGGTGCCCTCATTAGGTACCTCCATCCAGCACAACTACAGTTTCTAAATGTGATTGTGTTGCTTTGATTATTATTCTTTTTAATAGTAATTCCCCTAAGTGACTCCCATCCAATTGAACGGTATATACAGGTCACTCCTAATTTCAATTCAGATGGCTCAGTTCAATCAACATTCAATTCTACTCAATTAAACCTTCCACCAGTAGGCTGGCCAGGACCTGCAGAATAAAATTGTGATAAAAGAGGTCTGAAATGCCTGGCTGGCGGGAGAGAAGGTAGCAGAAAGCAATGGAATCAAACTTTGTAACGGGACTTCTTAAGCACACCGTGATGTAGCTACCTAGCATCTTAATGAAATAGTAAATACTTTTTTACACAGATCCAGAAAAACAAGGGATCCAGGGAAATGTTTCTCCCAGCTGAATGGGTATTTCCCAGGATTTGTTGATTTTATGACCTCATCTGCACCCTTAGCTGTCAGCAAAATAGTGCTGAAAGCTCCCCATTTAAACCAGGCCATAGCAAACAAAGATTTACCGTCTCTCTAAAGCCTGTATAAATTTACTGTGGGCAAAAGCTCAACAAAAGCTTATAAAAGAGGTACCTGTGGCTTCCAAATTAAGCCCATTTTCGCTAATTAGCCTCTTTTTTTTTTCCACCATTTTCTTTTTTCGTCTACTCTTAAAAAAGGGACAGGAAAAAAAAAAGAAAAGCAATACTGTGAAGGCTATAAAATACACGTGCTTTTACTGAACAGAGACTTGGCACATTAAAATTCTACTGGAAGAGAATTACAAACTTTTAGCTCGATGGTGAGGTGGAAAAGGGAAACCAAGCATTCTAGTTGACTCTGATCTGGTTATCAAAAACCTTACACATTTGCCTGGCATTAATTCCTGTCTGGTTATATCCTAAAAGAGTCTGTCCTTTCCAGGGAAGTTAATTCCCAGTATAATTGTTCATTGTTTACAAGCCAATTTCTCCATTACCCCTAGCAGCTGAGAGCAAAACCTCATTTCATCTGATAGAAGTCTTACTGAAAGCAACCCGAAGAAGTTTATAGCAAATGCTGTTCTTGTCATTAGATTGCCATTGCAAAGAATGGGGAAAAACAATGTGTTCGTTAACACCAAGCAAATAAAAAGCTCTTCTGTGACCACTCTGTAACAAGAGAGGTTTAAGCTAATTATTTTAACAAGTAGCTACCTGGATGGATAGAGATGACTTGAGTAATTAGGAATGGACCATGGAGCAGAGAACTTGAAGTTATTGGAATCCTGGGTTCTTGGCACTTGGAAATGATTCTGTATTTTATTTACCTGGGCAGGAGGCACACTTTTCTGGAGGCTATAGGTCAGCGCCTTGTAGAGACGCTGCCTCTAGGGCAGGGTTTGATCAGACGTTGCCTTGCATTGTGCTGGTGCTATCCTTTGCCTTTGGCGTTGGGCCTTGCGTGCACGTCCCTCCCCAAGGGGTTAATGTCCTTCGCCTGCCCTCCTCTTCCCCATGGGGGTGGCCACCACGTCCCCCCTCTCTCGACGTGCCAGCTGGCCTGCTCCTCTGAGCGCTCCTTGGCTTGCAGTAGCCAAAAGGAGAACTGTAGTTCACAGGCACACTTTGAATACCACCCTTTGCTAAGCCTGTTTC